>JARQOC010000001.1:46177593-46350811 GCA_033576535.1 Allobates femoralis
GACTGGTCTTTGGTGCACTTGTTATGCTGGAACCGCTGGAAAAACGGCCAAAAGAAGTCACTTGCTCTATCTTTGAGAACCGGTGGAAAACCGGTGAATAAACTGAAAACGACAAGACAAAACCGTTCTAATGTACACAGCGTTTTCTAAAAGCCATTGACTAGCATGTTAATCCAACCGGTGGCTAGGATTAACATAAATTAACATAAAACTCAGCGGAAACCGCCGACGGAAAACGCTGAAAAACAGCCCACAAAACGACTGATGTGCACATACCCTTAGACCTTTTAGATCTGCTCAGGCAGCCACACTCCACATGAGTATTCAGGTAGTAATACAATACTGCCAGATGCTGACACAGTGGTTAGTCTCCCATCAATCATAGCTTTGGAACTGCTGGGATCTGGTTCAATCGATATAGCTTTGCTTTTCCAAGCAGCTGTTTGGACACTTAGACTCCGAATCGCGTTGGTTTTAAAAAACACCTTGGCAACCTAAACAATTCCCTGAAATTGCCAATAACAAGGAAAATTAATAGTGTAAAGGGAAAATTGAAAATTGGGAGAAATAAGATAAAATTATAATTTGATGTGTCTTTTTCATCTTGTAGGCAATATAGCAGTATCACAATGTTTAAATTACTTTGTATCCTCCTTTTATGCAGGAATATTTGCTACTGCACGATTGCATTTTTACACACAATATCAGCAGTTTTTGTGGGATAAACTCTGAAATATTTCAATACATACACTGTGTGTAGAATTATTAGGCAAATGAGTAGTTTGATCACGATACTTTTTATACATGTTGTCCTACTCCAAGCTGTATAGGCTTGAGAGCCAACTACCAATTAAGTAAATCAGGTGATGTGCATCTCTGTAATGAGGAGGGGTGTGGTGTAATGACATCAACTCCCTATATAAGGTGTGCTTAATTATTAGGCAAATGCCTTTCCTTAGGCAAAATGGGTCAGAAGAGAGATTTGACGGGCTCTGAAAAGTCTAAAATTGTGAGATGTCTTGCAGAGGGATGCAGCAGTCTGGAAATTGCCAAACTTTTGAAGCGTGATCACCGAACAATCAAGCGTTTCATGGCAAATAGCCAACAGGGCTGCAAGAAGCGTGTTGGGCAAAAAAGGCGCAAAATAACTGCCCATGAATTGAGGAAAATCAAGCGTGAAGCTGCTACGATGCCATTTGCCACCAATTTTGCCATATTTTCAGAGCTGCATGGTTACTGGAGTATCAAAAAGCACAAGGTGTGCTATACTCAAGGACATGGCCAAGGTAAGGAAGGCTGAAAAACGACCACTTTGAACAAGAAACATAAGATAAAACATCAAGACTGGGACAAGAAATATCTTAAGACTGAATTTTCAAAGGTTTTATGGACTGATGAAATGACAGTGACTCTTGATGGGCCAGATGGATGGGCCAGAGGCTGGATTAGTAAGGGGCAAAAAGCTCCACTCCGACTCAGATGCCAGCAAGGTGGAGGTGGGGTACTGGTATGGGTTGGTATCATCAAAGATGAACTTGTGGGACCTTTTCGGGTTGAGGATGGAGTGAAGCTCAACTCCTGGACCTACTTCCAGTTTCTGGACGACAACGTCTTCAAGCAGTGGTACAGGAAGAAGTCGGTATCATTCAAGAAAAACATGATTTTCATGCAGGACAATGCTCCATCACATGCATCCAACTACTCCACAGCGTGGCTGGCCAGTAAAGGTCTAAAAGAACAAAAAATAATGACATGGCCCCCTTGTTCACCTGATCTGAACCCCATAGAGAACCTGTGGTCCCTCATAAAATGTGAGATCTACAGGGAGGGAAAACAGTACACCTCTGGGAACAGTGTATAGGAGGATGTGGTTGCTGCTGCACGCAATGTTGATTGTAAACAGATCAAGCAGCTGACAGAATCTATGGATGGAAGGATCATAAAGAAAGGTGGCTATACTGGTCACTCATTTTTTGGGGTTTTGTTCTTGCATGTCAGAAATGTTTTTTTCTAAATTTTGTGCAGTTATATTGGTTTACCTGGTGAAAATAAACAAGTGAGATGGGAATACATTTGGTTTTAATTAAGTTGCCTAATAATTCTGCACAGTAATAGTTACCTGCACCAACAGATATCCTCCTAAGATAGTCAAATCTAAAAAAAAAACACTCCAACTTCCAAAAATATTAAGCTTTGATATTTATGAGTCTTTTGGGTTGATTGAGAACATAGTTGTTTATCAATAATAAAGATAATCCTCTACAATACAACTTGCCTAATAATTCTGCACACAGTGTAGTAGTGTCTAAGGATGAAACTTATCTCCAGACCAGATCTCACACTTTACACTGATGAGGAGCAATTACCCTGAAACACCATGTCTGCAAATTGGGATTAATGTGCACAAGCTAAAAGTGGGAAGGGTGGAGAGACAAGCACAATTAGGGTCTCATCCTACTTAAAAACTAGAGGAATGGTCAGAAAGCCACTCAATTGAATGGGTTCTGAGAGTCCCAACCACTATGCGGGCTTTGATCAGTGTACAGCACATGACCCCACAGGACAAGAAAGCCAATGATGGGAAGAAAGAGGATTAAACCATGTGCTGCCGATCAAATGCTGAAATTCCAAGGACAAGGACTAGAGGAAGATCATAAGAAGGTTTATTAGTTGACGCGTTTCATGGGTGGTGGCTCACGTCCTCAGGACATACCGCCAACCATGACCCGCATTGACTAACAAACCTTCTTATGATCATCCTCTAGTCCTTGTCCTTGGAATTTCAGCATTTGATTGGCAGCACATGGTTTAACCCTCTTTCTTCCTAACGTTGGCTTCCTTGCAAATTGGGGTTTTAATCTTGTATAAATCCTAAGTCATATGACAAGGTTCGTTAAAGAGTCGATATTGACTTTTAGGATTGTTTATTCCAACAGGTGGCGCTAGAGTTGAAGTCTTCTTCGTCTCTTAAGAGACATTTGCATAATACATAGTAGTTAAAGGGAACCTGTCACCCCAAATCACCTTTCTAACCTATTAATACCTGTCCCTGCAGCCTTACAATACCTTACTAACACATCCCTGTCTCACCTTTTTTACTAATCTATGAGTACAATAATTTAGTTAGCAAACTTACGAAATTCACAGGGGCGTTCCTCCAAGCGATTTTGACCGGTAGGCGGGTCCCTTGTGCCGCGCTACCCCTGCTCTAATGGGCGTCATTATACAATGCAGAGCTTGGGCACGATTTAAATATCGCGCCCTCAACGTCACCACTGCGACAAGGTCATGAGACACTGGGATCGCCGCGTCACTTCCCGTCGCACACAGGCAGACTTCAACATGCAATCTGCGCATGCGCGAAGTTTGCCTGTGAGAGACCTGAGACCGGAAGTGACACGGCGATCCCGTTGTCTCATGACCGCGTCGCAGCTGTAACGTTGCGGGCGCAATATTGAAATCGTGCCCGAGCTCTGCATTGTATAATGACGCCCATTAGGGCGTATTAGAGCAGGGGTAGCGCGCCACAGGGGACCCGCCTACAGAGGTGACAGGTTCCCTTTAAAGCCACACTCTCTTTTTTTTTTGTTATTCTTTAACAACCATGTTTTTACTGTTCTTTTAAGCTTTTTTTCAGCACTTCCATCCATATTTTATATCTGAGTCTACTGATATTTTGACATTGATTTTTATAAGCTGCTTCTTCTGAACACTCTTTTCTAGCTCTTATATATTCCTCTATTGGGATAGACTGTATGGGATGTTGTAGATGTGAACTGGCTGCCTGAAAAATTGCAATAGCTTTTTGATGAAAATAGTTTGTATACTATTACTTAAAGGGAACCTGTCACTTAGTTTAGCGCCCCTAACCTATCACCCTACTACATTACTAACCATCCCTGTCTGATCTAATATTGAATTATAACTGGAGAAAAGCGATTTATAAACTTACAGACATTGCAGTTCTGGTGTTCCGATTCTTTTTCTCATTACGCTGTTTACTGATTAGATTTGTAAAATTATATTTTTGATAGACTTTTACAGATGTGGAAATAAAACAAATTTAATATTAATTATTATTTTCATTTATTTAATTTTCTTGGGGATAAAAGGGTTTTTATTTATTTATTTTTTATTATTTTTTTTACTTTATTTTTCAGTCTTGAACCTGCAGTTATCTGATCATTTGTACTATACACTATACTACAGCATACTATCATATACTATACCATAGTAAAATTGAAATCTTTTATGTATGGTCACCACAAGCTTATCTACATATTAGTGCATCTCAATGAATTAGAAAATCACCAAAAAGGTAATTTATTTATTTAATTCAGTACAAAAAGTGAAAACCCATATATTATATAGTCATTAAACGCAGAGTGATCTGTTTCAAGTGTTTATTTCTGTTAATGTTGATAATTATGGCTTACAACCAATGAAAACCCAAAGGTCATTATCTCAGAAAATTAAAGTAGAGGGGATTAAGGGTTAAAAATCACACTGCCGTATTCCACGTGACATCAAAGAATGAATATAATATTGATTTATTAGTCATTGTGGTGCTGGTTGCCAGCTATATTCCCTGGTTCACTTGGTATTCCTGCTTTGTGTTATTGATTTTCCAAATTGACCTCTGCCTGATTTTGTACTATTCTCAAGCTTAACAATTTTGTACCTTTCTGACCTATTGGCTTTGACCCTGCTTGGCGACTTTTCTATGCCTGAATTGCATCCCATCTATAGGCAGCAACCCCCTGGACCTTGCAGTAAATCCTGATCCATGTATAGGGGTTAAAGGGTGCCTGGTATCTCAGGGTTCTGCCTGATGATGCAGTTTGCATTTAGTCTGTCCGGGATTCCTATTTTTTTTTAGTAAATCAAGTTTTATTGAACATCTCGGTAATACAGAAAGCAAAACCATACAAATGATCACAACATTAATATGTGTCAGTAGCATAAAGACCACATGGGTCTCATAGTCCAAGTGACACAGTCAAATGATATCAATTGTTGTAACAACTAACCTTATGGGTGCAGTGATAGACTTAAGTGAAAACAAATACGGTAAGTCTGCTACAGCAATGCATAGCTAAATAAATGGTGCCCGGTAAGATATAATCCATAATAACAAATGGAACTCCGTGGCCTAAAATATCAAGTCTCAACTGGATTAAAAGAAATAGAGAAAAGAAAGAAAAGTAGGAAATTGAGAGAGGTGGGAAAGGCAGGGCAAAGCGGCGCTCCACTGCTGGACATTATATGCATTATATGCATTGGCCTCTCGGGACAGGGCGTGATTGGGCCTAGCAGACAACACTGAGTGAGACTCAGGACCCCAGGTCTGGCAATTCCCTAAACAAAAGCCACGGCGACCACACATCACAATGTCTCATAATGCTACAATTGTCCGATGTACTGTGGGCAACAAGTTCCTCCATCCTGCTAATGTTGTTCAGTTCAACCACCAGGTCCCCACGGCCCAGGCACTCAACCCTCTTCCAGAATTTGGGGATCAGATGTCTCACAGCCGTTAGGAAGTGGCGCAGGAGATTCTTCTTATATCTAGAGAGGAACATGGTGATATGGTTCAAAAGTGCCTTTTTCGCTGTGAAGTCAATAGATACAGAGGTGACTTTCTCATATAGGTCCACTACATCAGCCCAGAAGGGACGGAGACATTTACAATCCCATAAGACGTGAAGATAAGAGCCTCTAGAGCCACAGTGTGATGACCATTCGCTGTGAGGCTGAGCTGCTAGTAAGGCAACACCCCGAGAAACCCCGAGACCCTTAACCCCTATACAGGCATCTGGAATTACAGCGGAGCCCAGGGGGTAGCTGCCTATTATAAGCAGCAGAGCAGGAAAGTCCCCAGGAAGGGAAAAATCAGAACCGAAAAACGTAGTCAGGAGTCTGAGTCAAAACCAAGAGGGCAGTTAAGGTACAAAAATGTCAGGCAGTAGCAGAGTCGAAAATCCAGGCAAAGATCAAAGTCAAAACCGAGAAGGCAGCTAAGATACAAAATCATCAGGCTTTAGCAGAGTCGAAAATCCAGGCAAAGGTCAAAGTCAAAACTGAGAGGGCAGCTAAGGTACAAAATCGTAAGGCTGTAGCAGAGTCGAAAATCCAGGCAGAGGTCACAGTCAAAACCAAACACACACACTATATCACTGAGGAACCAAGACTATATCTAGCGGCCTGCAAGACAGGCTCCAAGATATTTGAAGGGTGCGGTTACCTCCCATAGGTTGGAGCTTACAGCCTGATGATCTCATCCGGACCGCCCCTAGAACCAGGCCAGACGGTGATGCACAACTGGCACCAACCACCCCACTTCTGACAGAAGAACGAAGGCTGCACCTATCAGACACCTCTGCAGGACCCGCTCTTCTGCAACCAACATCACCCACAGGAGAAATACGGCGACGTTCAGCGACAGAGGCAGACATCGAAAGAGCAGGTCCATATGAGGACAAGGACCTCCTATCACCGGCACCATCAGCCGAAGGAATCCGGTGCCTCCATCGGCCGAGGCAGGAACACCAGCCACCAAGTCCAATGCCAATGTGACACACAGAGTCTCCAGCACTCGGTGGGAGTGGATGGGAAGATGGCATTGACCTCCACTGGGCACCTGTACCATCTTGCCATCACCTTTGTAGTTGCGTTCCTGAGATACTGCTGAGATGGAGGCCTTGTGAGTAAGTATGAATATTTTTTCCCACTCCATGGATGTGAAGTGTTTTCCCAGATCACGCTCCCATTTCGTGGCAAAATTGTTTTCTGGTGTTGTGTTCGGGGCAACCTTGAATTCTGTATAGAGCATCGTAATCGCATGGTCTAGAGGATTTTGAGCTACACACCATTTCTCAAATTGCGTAAGGGGACGAAAAATGTCTTCCTGGTGTAATGATTTCATTTAGTTTAATAATCTGGCATGTAAATGCCAGGCGTCTGGTGGGACGTGTGATCTGGGAATAAGATTAATATATCTTTAACTCCGGTTTCATGTATATACATAGGAAGTTTTGGGTAGAGAGACCGTGGGGTATTGAGAAATGAGTATCTGCCTCGTTCCACGGGAAAATGGGGGTTCCTGTAAATTGGTGTCAGGGGCCTGGTATGGAAGTCATTCTTATTGTACCTGTGTAGGAATAGTTTTAATTGTCTGGTTATAAACGATGTAGGAGGGTGCGCCGAGTCGAACCCCGGGAACCAGATCACAGCTAGTGGATGGGATGTGGAGAAAGCGGATTCAATCTGTGCCCATTTCTTCCTCTTTTCCAGTCGAAACAAGTCTAAGATACACTTGCTCAGAGATGCAAAGTGGTATAGTTGAAGGTAAACCTACCCCTCCTGCATCCACCTGTCTGGTCAGGAGATTATATGATAGTCTCGATCTATTATGGGACCAGATACATTTTAAAATCATTGTCTTCAGTGTGGAAAAGAAAGAAGCTGGTAGTAGAAAGGGCAGTGTTTGAAAATGATAAAGTAGGCAAGGAAGGAGGTCCATCTTTACGGTGTGGATTTGTCCCGAGCAGGTCAGGGACAATTTGTGCCATTTGAGTAGGTCCAGCTCTGTTTGTTTAAATGTATGTTGAAAGTTGACAGTGAATAAATTGGCCGGGTCATGTGTCAGTTTGATGCCCAGATAATGGAGAGCTTCAGGTTTCCATGTGAACTTAAAGTCACATCTCAGCAAGCGGACCACCAGCTCTGGGAGGGAGATATTAAGCATTTTCGACTTAGTCATGTTGATTTTAAAATTACTCAAATTGCCATATCGTCGTATATCCGAAAGAATATTGGGGATACTGGTCAAGGGATTATTGATGAAGTGGAGAAGATCGTCTGCAAAGAGAGCTAATTGTTGCTCTCCAGCATCTGATCCAACTCCTTCAATGGAAGGGTTGCCCTTAGGGTCGAGGCCAGGGCTTCCATACAGAGGACATACACCAGGGGGGAAAGCGGGCAAACCTGGCGTGTGCCATTAAAGATGCTGAATGATGCTGAAAGGGAGCCGTTAATTTGGATGTGGGCAGTGGGGCGAGTATATAAAGCTTGTATACTATGAATAGCGGAGTCCGCCAACCCAAGGTGTCTAAGGGTCTCAAGCATAAGCACCCAGTGCATCCTGTCAAATGCCTTCTCAGCGTCCACGGACAGGATGCACATGGGGATTCCCTTTCGTCGTGCCCCATCAATGTGCGCCACAGCGCGGATCGTATTATCCCTGCCTCGCGCACCAGGACAAATCCAACCTGGTCCTTGTCTATGAAATCTGACAGGCCAGTCTTCAATCCATTGGGATTTCTATTTTTATATGTATCTTGAACAGACATTACAGTGTGACTCCAGCCTTAGTGTATTAGATGACTAATCCAAAGCAGGCCTCCAACAGCTTCTCCCCACCCCACTCTTCTAGAAGGAACACAAACAGGTAAAATTATTTAGTGTGGTATCTCCAGTGTTTTTGGATGTTAAAAAGCAATAGGATTACTAACCTTTTTGAGCTGTGCAAGGAAAAGGCCCTACTTTATGTTGAGCGTGGCTGAGATTTGAATGATCTCTCAGGGGTGTTGGACTGCTACTCTGTCTGATAGAATTCCCTTCGCTTTGCAGCCTTCAGGACAAGACGTAAAATATTAACAAATGCAATATTGGTCTTTGTATAGAGAATTTTATTTAGTAATAAAATTATCTGAAGACGTGCTCACCATACCCACTGGTATTGTTGTGACCCAGCGTATGCCATGTGTTGTTTTATAATGTTCTGCATTGTTACTTCTACACTTTAGCTCTGAGAGTTGCTGCATTTCTAATCCCACACTGCCCTCTACTAGCCTCTCTCAAAACTACCCATTCCAAAGGGGGCTAAGCATCAGTTGGGAATTTTCCATCAGTTGAGTGTAGCTCAGTGAGTGTAGGAGTTTAGGAAAAGTGTATAAATGCTGGAGTAGGTGAGTGGGCTCCAGATCTCTCCTGTCCTTTAATGATTACATTCGGTGAAGAATAGGGAGGCTGCACTTTATCCAGAAAACTTTCTTTGGAAAGACAGAGTCTATGCTACAATAAGCATCCCAAATCATTGCAGGAGCAAACAGCAAAACCTGGATTCAACCAAAGCAAACGTAGTTAAAGATCCCTGCTGCAAAGATACTCTCAGAGCTAAGAAGACGGAGAGGAACCTAAATGTACACTGTCAACTTTGCATTTTATATGGAGTAAAAGTTCATAATTTTTGTTCATGAAACCTATGGTGTCTGTGTTTCTCATGGGAATGCAACCACCTCTGCTACTACTCCATAGATAGCTGCACTTAGAAATCAGCCCCAGCGATCCACCTAGTTACCTTACCCTACTACCAAATCCCTTTTTACATTTGCCTCCCAACCTGTGGATTGCCGGATCCATCGGAGACACTATGACAGGATTAACCTCCAATTTGCCTACTTCAACATATTTTTCCCCAACAATTTAATTTGCTGTGAAATTCATGTACTCCAATTACCTGAAAATATGTGTACGGTCCACTGAGGTCTTCTAGGACTGCGTCCAACCTTGTTTCAAGACTTAATGCAAACACACCCTTAACAATGTTAAAGTGACCTCTATACATACATGAATATGGGTAAACTGATGGTAACTGTC
This sequence comes from Allobates femoralis, assembly GCA_033576535.1. NCBI lineage: Eukaryota > Metazoa > Chordata > Amphibia > Anura > Aromobatidae > Allobates > Allobates femoralis. The sequence goes on from JARQOC010000001.1 coordinate 46,187,254, forward strand.
CTTCATTGCTGTTTTCACACACACACACACACACACGCACACACACACACACACTCACACACACACTATCACTAAATAGGTCCACACCAAAATGGTTCATGTGCTGCATTCCCAGTCTAAATAAAATGGGCCTAAAATATATAATGAGCTAGTAAAATAAGTATTGAACAAGGATATCGCCAATTTTCTAAGTAAATATATTTGTAAAGATGCTAATAACAGAAAATTCTCACCAGATGATAGTAACAAACTATTTAATCCAACAGGCAAAGGAATAAACCATAGATGTCCATAAGTAAGGTTATGTTTAATAATGAGAAATGACACAGGGAAATATATTTAACACATAAATAAAAAGAGGTTTAAAAGCCAAGGAAAGTCATGACACCAGCTGAAATCAATGGATAATTAGAAAGTTATCCTGAAACGTATTGACAAATAATATCAGCTGGTTCAACTTATGGTGGGTTTACACGTCCCGATATCGGGAACAACGACGCGGGAGCGCTCTTTTTGAGCGCGCTTTTCCCGCTATCGCATCGCCAGTTTACACAGCCCGATATCGGGATACAACGTCCCGACGATGTGTACGCCCCCCAACCCAGGAACGACCATTTAACATGGGAGTGAATGGGTGACGTGAGCGTACACATCGTAGTTGGGCTGTCACACGGTACGATGCGGCCACAACGGCCATCCGATATCAGGCGGTTGAATAGCACGCTCATTCAAGCCCGATATCGTTTTGGCATCGTTCCAGCATCGCGTTGTACGTTCAAACCGTACAACGCGCTAACGATATCGGGTCCAACTCCCGAACCACGTGACTTTTGGTCGGAGTTGGATCGGAGTTGGACGCCGATATCGCGGCGTGTAAACCCACCATTATGGTTTCTAAATTGGTGTCTCATTAGCAAGGTGCCACACCAGAAACATCTCATGATGGGTAAAACTAATGAGCTGTGTCAAGATCTTCACAATCTTATTGATTCAAAACATAGTTGTGGCATTGGTTACAAAAGTTTTTAAACTATTTGAATGTTCCAGTGGTCATAATCTGAAAATTGAGAGATCATCATTTCACCATAAACTGGCCAAGACCAAGACTCCTGAGAAGTGAAATGAATTATCAGAATAGTTGTTCAAGAACAAAGGACCATCTGTGGAGATCTACAGGAAGACCTAGAGTCAGCAGGTATATTTTTTCCGAAGAAAACAATGAGTATGCAGTTAACCTATATTGGCCACTTATGCACACTCACGATGCAAGACTCCTTTGCTAAACTAAAGGCATATTCAAGCATATTTATAGTCTGCTCAAAAACAAGCCTGTGAAATATTAGGAGAATATAGTCTAGTCAGATAAAAACAAAAAGTTAACTCTTTGGATGCCAAAACACTCATCATGTTTTGAGGCCAAAAGGCAAATCATCCAAAAAAAAAAAAAAAATATACCAACAGTGAAATTTGGAAGTAGGACCATCAAACAAATATACAGAGACATTCTTGGTAAAAATTTGTCGCCATCTACCAGTATGATGAAGATGAAACGAGGGTGAACATTTCAGTAAGACAATGATCCCTAAAACACAACCAAGGAAACTCTCAACTGGTTTCAGGGAAAGAAAGCAAATTTGCTAGAATGGCCGAGCCGATCACTTGACCTGAATCTAATAGAAAATTTATGGGTGGAACTAAAGGTCAGGGTTCATAGAAGGAGCCACGGGACCTTCAGAATGTGAAGAGTGTTCGTGTGAAAGAATGGGCCAAAAACACACATGAGCAATGCATGCCACTAATGTTTCTATACAGGAGGCATCTTGAACTGTCATCACAAAATTTTTGTATTACGTATAAAATAAATTTCAATAAAAGTGTTCAATACTTTTTCCATGTGTCATATCTCTTTATTACACCTCACTACATTTGTGGACATGTATGTTTGATTATTTTGCCTATGTGGATTTGACGGGTTGTTACTGACAACTGGTGTGAAATTTATGTCAATAGCCCATTCAGAATTATATTTATTTAGAACATTGGTGGTGTGTTCAATACTTCTTTCACCCACTGAATATTTTGGTGGAACATGTGTGACAATACATGGGTGAACAATAATTATACCTGATCTTCTTTGGACCTTTCTGTTGTGCATAACAGTATTTCAGCCTAGAGCACTATCACGGTATTCTGAAGTAGAAGACATTGAGTATATGAAGAGGCACATACCATTTAAAAGGAACCTGACACTTCCCTCAATCCTATAACACTGAAATATGGGGATAATTTGACGGTTAATAGCTTTCAATAGCCACCGCACTGGAAGCCCAGCTACCAGGAGGCAATGAACTTTATACCTCTCTGCAGCCATATTTTTAAGTCATAGAGGCACACCTGATGAGGCTTCAGTCACCACTCAGGACATAGTGAGTGGCAGCTGTAACCATGCCCCGACACTGACTGACAGCCATTGCTGTTCCAATGCACAGCTACATCGGCTCCATCTCTATGACTGAAAGCCAGGGGCTGCCAAGAGGTAAAAAGTTACAGGGAACCTGTCAGCTCTCTTAGCCCTCCTAACCTATCACTACCTGTCCCTGCAGCCGCCTACTTCTTTCCTAACCATCCCTCTCTGACCTATATGGCATTTATAATAGTGGAACAGAACAGTTTATAAACTTACAAAATCTGTGACGATGGGGCGTTCCTGATGGCCCTGGAGACACTGCCCCTCCGTGAGGAACGCCCCGTCGTCACAGATTTTGTAAGTTTATAAACTGTTTCTTTTTCACACCACCAAGGCCATCATTGGCTGTGTCTGTCACATGTCCTAGCCCTATAAGACTCGGCCATTTTATCGATCGCCACCATTTTGCTGATAGCTTCTGCAGATGTTAGACGGCACCGCTGCAGCTGTGTGCGCGCACTAAACAGTGCAAACTCTACATTGTGTTCTCTCAGTCAGCTAGTGAGCCAATACAAAGTCAGATGGATAGGTTTAGGGAGTAGGGACTGGAGGGAGGGTGCGGATCTTACTGATATCTGCCCTTTTTAGGGCTGCTCCATAGGAGTAGCGATTAGGGATAGGGACTAGGGACTAGTAGTCTATCAGCCCCTTTCAGGCTACTTCATAGAAGCAGGCACTAGTTGTAATTGCAGCCCTTATCAGGGCTAGGTTAGAGCAGTCTATTAGTTTTTGCCAGGCAGGGGTGTGTCAGGTGTGTGGGGCAGTGCCGTGCAAGTCTTCCTCACAGCATCTGGCCACAGTAATATAGCTCTTTGAATCCATTAGGGCAGGTAGTGTAGCACTGCTGTGAAGAAAGCTACACCACCTGTCTTAATTAGGCATTTTCTTTGCTGCTGCTAGTCCAGGCACTTTGTTTGGGCTAGTAGCAGACTAGCAGTGTCCCACAGTGGTGTAGCCCACTTGTGAGATAAGCTACACCGCCTGTGTAGTTCCTTCTATAAATTTTTTACTGCAACAAGCAAACCTGTCCGTTTTTGCCTAAAAGCAATGTCCACAAAAAACATTACTGTAGGCCACATGTAATACAACCAAGTACACCTTGAGGATAGTTCATTCTACTAATTTTTAACTGCACCTAGCAAACGTAATTTTTTGTCATCTTAGCCTTATCTCCCTCCCTGCACCGTGTGAACAGCGTACCTAAATAAAGCACAGACTTGAACCGGTGAGTGCCGCTCTTTTTTGTCAAGATTTATATGCATGTTGCCTTTGTTCCTGGCACCTCTGATTCATACACCGGTCGCTCCTATATTGTTCTGCCGCGCAGCCGACAGCTTTGGTGCCCCTCCTTCTCTCTAGCTACGTAATTTTTTGTGCCTAGTAGCACTGCCCGATTTCCATCACAATATTTTTTGCCAACAACTGCAGAGTTGCCAATTTGTTCACATACAAAATGAGTGGCAAAAGGCGGAAGGGGGAATCGGCGTGGTAGAAAGGGCAAAAATGTTTGTGTCCGTGAGGTATGTGGGAAAGCAAGAGTAACATCTGCTGAAGAAAGAGCATCTTCCAGACAAAGTAAGATGTCTACTTCTTTCCGTGGAGATTCTGAAATGATCCCTTTCGTACGGACACAACTCAGACGACGATCAATACCAATTCTAGATGAGGCACAAAAAGAGCAGGCGCTTGAATGGAAATCAAGCGCTTCAGCAAGTGGGCTCTCCTCCACCTCAACTTCTACATGACAAATACACCAGTCCTCAGAGGTGTCACCCCAGTCACACTTGCTTCCACACAGCTCCCAAGTCTCCAGCCACCCATCTGAGTATGGGGTAACACAGATGGTTGAGTATGCATCACTCTTCTCTCATACTATAACCTGGGAATCAGAGGTCTGCGCCAAAGCTTTTGTGAGTCAAGATGAGGAAATTATCTGCACTGATGCCCAGAAGCTTTTGGAGCCGGATCCAGGACCAGATAAAGAAGGTTCTGAGCAAGCATAATGTAGACCCTCATTCTTAAAATGTGAACTGCACCTTGGAGATCTTGTGGGCCCCTCCGCATATGACTCCTCCTGTACTTAATTCCCCTCCTCTAGTGCCACCACCTGACTCTGAATACTGTTTAAAGTGTGCGCCAGCATGTAAATGATGGGAATAGTCATGCTGATAATGGCATCATCATCACTAAACATCTTCGTCAACATTTCAATACTGTACAGAATGGTGCATAGGTCATTCATTTCAGACCACTCCAGCAGTGTGATTTACCCCACCCCTGGATCTCGTAGGCCCAGGTTATACGTCATGACGTATTGCACCAGGGCTCGTTGGTGCTGCCACAGTTACTGCAACATGTGCAGAGATGAATTCCATCATGTCGGCACATCGCATTTCAGTCAGTGAACTGGCAGGCAGAATGACTTCTGTAGAGATGCAAGGCACTGAGCTGCGGGATGCGAACGGCGGAAGTGAGCACACAGCGACAGTGCCCTCTGCTGAAGACCATCTAGGCCCAGATAGTGTGCAAAAATTGGCTGGACAACCAGGTTTAAGACTAGTGATGGGCGAATCCTAAATTACTCGGAATCGCTTGACTCTAGCGAGTCCGAGCCCGGGACTCGCTACTTGTTGCGAGTCTAGCGAGTCCAATGTTAATGAATGGGGAAGCGAGTAATAGCGAGTAGTGTGAGATTTACAAATCGCAGATGTGTCTCGGAAGCTTCAGCCTGAAGCAATCCGAGTTTTGTCATTTATTTGCATTGGACTCGTTTACTTTGTAACTGTAATCGCTGGGAAACTCGCACAGATAAGAGAAGAGTCCTGTCTGCTCTGTGCAGCTCCAGGGTCCTAGAGCCTGCCTGCTGCCAGATGTAGCAGTGCTGAGATTGTTCTCAGTCTGCTCATTCCCTGTGTACAGACATGAATGTCTGTGCACAGAGATGATGTAGCAGTGCTGAGATTGTTCTCAGTCTGCTCATTCCCTGTGCATAGACATCTATATCTATACACAGGGGATGTAGCAGAGAGGACATCGCGTTTTGGACTGCGTCGGACGGAAGAGGATTTTTTTAATTAAAGATGGAGTCCCTAATGGCTTTTTTTTTTATTTCGAATAAAAAAATTTCTCTGTGTTGTGTTTTTTTTAAAACAATTTAATAGAAATTCATGGCGGTCATGTCTAATATTGGCGTGACCGCCATAAATTTCGGGCTTAGGGCCAGCTGATAATACAAAGCTGGCCCTAACCTCTATTACCCAGCGTGCCACCGCCACCAGGGCCGCTGGAAGAGCGGGTTCAGCGCCAGAGGATGGCGCTTCAATGAACGCGCCATCTTCTGGGGCGGCTGCGGGCTGCAATTTGCAGCGGGGGGTGCCCAGAAAGCTTGGGCATCCCTGCGCTGCGGATTCCAGCCCCCAGCTGCTTAGCTGTACCTGGCTAGACATAGAAATTGCGCGGAGCCTCACGCATTTTTTTGACTCCGACTCCGAGACAACTCCGACTCCGAGACGACTCCGACTCCGACTCGACTCCGAGACAACTCCGACTCCGAGACGACTCCGACTCCGACTCGACTCCGAGACGACTCCGACTCCGACTCCGAGACGACTCCGACTCCGAGACCTCTCCGAGACGACTCCGAGACGACGACGACTCCGACTCCGACTCGACTCCGAGACGACTCCGACTCCGACTCGACTCCGAGACGACTCCGACTCCGACTCCGAGACGACTCCGACTCCGAGACGACTCCGACTCCGAGACGACTCCGACTCCGAGACGACTCCGACGACTCCGAGACGACTCCGACTCCGAGACGACTCAGACTCCGAGACGACTCCGACTCGACTCCGAGACGACTCCGACTCCGAAACGACTCCGACTCCGAGACGACTCCGACTCCGACTCGACTCCGAGACGACTCCGACTCCGACTCCGACTCGACTCCGAGACGACTCCGACTCTGACTCCGACTCGACTCCGAGACGACTCCGACTCCGACACGACTCCGACTCCGAGACGACTCCGACTCCGAGACGACTCCGACTCCGAGACGACTCGACTCCGACTCGTCTCCGACTCCGACTCCGAGACGACTCCGACTCCGAGACGACTCCGACTCTGAGGCGACTCCGACTCTGAGGAGACTCCGACTCCGAGACTCTGACTCTGAGCCTCTGACTCTGAAATTCATTAAATAATAAAAAAAAAAATGCGTGGGGCTCCGCGCAATTTCTATGTCTAGCCAGGTACAGCTAAGCAGCTGGGGGCTGGAATCCGCAGCGCAGGGATGCCCAAGCTTTCTGGGCACCCCCCGCTGCAAATTGCAGCCCGCAGCCGCCCCAGAAGATGGCGCGTTCATTGAAGCGCCATCCTCTGGCGCTGAACCCCGCTCTTCCAGCGGCCCTGGTGGCGGTGGCACGCTGGGTAATAAAGGGGTTAATACCAGCTTTGTTATACAAGCTGGTATTAAGCCCGAGATTCTTAATGTCAGGCCACGTTTGACCCAGCCACTAAGAATCTCCAATAAAGGGTTAAAAAAACACAACACAGAGAAAATTTTTTATTTGAAATAAAAAAAAAAGCCATTAGGGACTCCATCTTTAATTAAAAAAATCCTCTTCCGTCCGACGTAGTCCAAAACGCGATGTCCTCTCTGCTACATCCACTGTGCATAAATATAGATGTCTATGCACAGGGATGAGCAGACTGAGAACAATCTCAGCACTGCTACATCAGGCAGCAGGCGGGCTCTAGGACCCTGGAGCTGCACAGAGAAGACAGCTGGACTCGGCTCGCAAAGAAACAGTAGTTACTTTGCGAGTTTCCCTGCTATCACTGGCACAGTAGCCAGTGATTACTCGCACGAGTCTAATGCAAACAATGGCAATCCTAGTTTTGTCAGCGTTTCTGACAAAACTAGGATTGATATTGATTTTCATTGGACTCGTGGGAGTAATCACTGGGAAACTCGCAGAGTACCGAGTCCTGCGAGTCCCTTACTACTCGCCGAGTAACGAGTCCTAGCGAGTAGATTCGCCCATCCCTATTTAAGACGTGAGCCATGCAAGGCATGTGTGTCACATTGCCCCAGTGGAGGGCTGCACCCAGCATTGCAGCATTGTCTCACACGGCCTTCCCTGGCTGCAGGTTCAGTGGAGACAAGCATTGATGAAACTTGGTCTCCATAGCAGACCACAAATCCTCAGCTGTGTGACTCACATTTCACATACATTTCAAGGTAAAGACCGCCTGATGCCATTTAGCCCTGCTGCCATCATAGTAAGGAGGTGTGCAGGATTCCTTGTGCGCAGTTAGAACGCGGGTGGCATTACCAGACCGGCTTTGGGCGCAGATGGAGGACCTAGAAGAGGTTGAGGAGGCAGAAGCAGTGGAGGAACTTGTACATACAGAGGACAACTCGTGGGAAAGGCAAGACTTGCACTGCAGCCCCTTCTCCTGCTGTCTTCATAGTTACCCAGTGCACAGTCACTGCCATGTAACGCCCCTGTCCATGCTTACTGGTCTAAGTGTCTGTGGTGAAATGCACCCTGTCACACACAGAGTTTCTCAAGGAAGCAGTGATGTGTGCGACATTCTGGTGTAGCGCAGGCACAGCTTTCTTGAGAAGTAGTGGTGACTGGGCATCTGGTACTGGGGCACTGCGACAGACATAAGGTCTCAAAAATCCTCTGTGTACAACAGCTGGACACGGAGCATTTCTGTGGCCAACAGCTTCCAGATGGTGAAATTCAACCTATTACCTTGGCTAGGAGGAGATGGTCTTTTACTTGTCCACATCTGAGGGACCAAGGGCTGGCTGCTGTGCTGAGACACGGTTGAGTATGGTGTCCCTGGCAAACTATTGGTCTGTGAGAAAGGTGCAGGTGGACATATTATGTTGCCTTCATCCAAAGGTGGTGCTCTCGATGTCTGACAGCGCTCAACACCAGCAGGTGTTTCCACTTCCAAAAGAACTGACAACCTTCCACTGTGGCGGGTAAAGAGGTGGAAGGTCTGCATCCAAAAGCATAGTCACAGAGGATGAAGAGGCTGCGGATGCACTTGATGGGCCAGATTTTGCTTGGCCAGGCCTGATAGGCTGCATTGTAGCACAGTGAGCTTCCCACTGCGACTTTTGCTTCATTTCCATGTGACGGTTCATGCATGAACTATTCAAACTATTGATTTTTTGGCCTCTACTTAGATTTTGGTGACAAATCTTGCAGATAACCTGGGGAGACTAAAGGCTTGTGGATTTTGAAATGTGCTGCATGAAAGTCAACTCACCAACCATTTTAAGCATGCAACTGCAGGGCAATTGATACCACTGAAGTGGTGTCTGTGCCCAAATTTTTGGAAAAAATGGAGACTCTTGTAGTCCCTTAAATGTGACACAATGCTCAGCATGTGCACGAGGCCTTATAGATGCTGAGGTAAAAAACACCAAATACTCATCGCCTGCACGAGGCCTTCCGGATACTGCAGTAAAAACCGCACCAAATACTCATCGCCTGCACAAGGCTTTACAGATACTGAAGTAAAACTCACCAAATACTCATCTTCTGGACGTGGCTTTACAGATACTGAAGTAAAATGCACCAAGTAATCATCATCTGAACATGGCCTTACAGATACTGAAGTGAAACGCACCAAATAATCATCATCTGCACATGGCCTTACAGATACTGAAGTAAAACGCACCATGTAATCATCGTTTGCATGATGCCTTACAACTACTGGAGTAAAAGCTGATTTTGGAAGGGCATGACATGCCTATATCTGTGTCTCCTCCCCCTTTTACTTGTCTATCTCTTTTCTTTTCGCATTTTTATATGTAGTTTTCACTCTTCTATATGTTTGTTGTATCTTCTGAGTAGTGTGTCACCTTTTCGACACTTTAGAAGGTGTTTTCTATGTGTATTCTATGTGTTTGTGTTAGCCTGCCATTGTGGCTCATCTCTACCAAGCTTAGGTTCTCTTTATTGAAATTAGCACCTCTTCTAAGGCTGGTTTCACACTACGATTTGTCTAAATCCGATGCTGTCCGATGAAAATCGGACAGCATCGGATCCGAATTTGGCCCTATGCAGCCCTATGGGCATCGGACCGAATCGGATGTGCACTAAATGCCATCCGATTTGGTCCGATCCGAGTCTGTCCGATGCTTTTATCGGTGCAAAAATCGGAGCCTGCACCGATTTTTGCACCGAAAATAAAATCTGACAGACTCGGATCGGACCAAATCGGATGGCATTTAGTGCACATCCGATCTGACCCGATCCCTATAACATGGGGCCCTATGGAGAAGGGTCCGAGGAAACATCTGATGTCTCCTCGGACCCGATGTTAGTGTACTGAGCATGCTCAGTACATGCTCAGTACACTAAACCTATTGTGTGCCGCCTAATTTAACTTCTGCAATGTATATACATACATTACAGAAGTTAAATATAAGTTAAATCAAGTGTTTAAAAATAAAAAATCTTTATTCTCACATGCCAGCGCTCCCTCGGCGTCTCCAGCTGCAGCCGCTCGGTAACAGGACCTGTGATGATGTCAGAACCCGATCAGCTGATCGGGTCACATGACTGGTTACCGCGGTAACCGCTGACGCTTTTGACGTCATCACAGGTCCTGTACACCCGATCGGAGGCTGATGGAGACGCCGAGGGAGCGCTGGAAGGTGAGAATAAAGATTTGTTATGTTGGGGGGGACAGGAGGGGGGACATGAGAGGGGACATGAGGGGGGACATGAGAGGGCACAGGAGAGGGCACATGAGAGGGTACAGGAGGGGGGCACATGAGAGGGCACAGCAGGGGACAGTAGGGAGAGAGTAGGGGGACACTAGGGCAAAACAGGGGGGTCACAGGGAGGCAGCAAGATGACAGGAGGGAGAGGAGGGGGAGCTACGTGACAGCCCAAACTGATCCTGAAAAAAGTAGGATTCGGATGCCTATTTGGCATCCGATTGCAGAGATCAGTTTGGATCCGATGCTGTCCAATTTATATCGGACAGCATCGGATTTAGAGAAATCGTAATGTGAAAGTAGCCTAAGTGGTCTGCTCGAAATACTACATCAGTCAGTAACAAACTCTGACACATTTGATGATCTTTATGGGTGGGCATGGACATCCCTCACCAGCTGTACCCATTTTGGCAAGAAAAAAAAATGAACTGGAAGGCTAGTATATGTATGCAGTATGTAGGTGCATGTTCACACAGGTCACAAAACCGCAAAACCAAAGAAAAGAAACATAAATGAGCAGATACCCTAAAATAGCTAAATAAATAAAGAAATTGAAAGTAAAAATAGGGCGATTGGTAAATGTAAAAGCCGATGAGGTTACCTTGACGTGGTGGGATGGCTTTTACAATTCTTTGATCAAAATATTGTTACTAAGTGCCCTATTTTTATTTCCATTTTTATTTTCATACTTTTTTACTTATTTACTTATCTTAGAGTATATGCTCATTTTTGTTACCTTTTGTTTGATTTTGCTGCTTTGGGGACCATCCTGATGGGGGTAACCTTGATGTGGTTGGATGGCTTTTACATTTCTTTAATCAAAAAAAGTAAACTATTTTAATTTTCAATTTAATGTATTTACTTATTTTAGGGTCTCTGCTCATTTTTGTAACATTTCTTTGGATTCTGATTGAAACTGTAAATAAAAGTCACAAAAACATTGTGTAAATCCTTATTGCACTTAAGTTTGGCAAGTTTTAAAAGCTTTTAAGCCACTTTTTTAATGACTTGGCCACAGTATCTTTATGGTTTTGTATCACTTTAGATCTATGATTATTTTTTCTATTTTCGTGGGGAGGAGAGAAAACAATGAGGACACTACTCAACACACTGTATGTTTTTCTGTTTTACTACTTTGCAATAATAAAAAGCTATTTTTCTATATAAAGTAGTTTGTTTTCTGAGAGTATATTATAAGAGCCTTTCCCTTTTAAGATCTGGTGCATTGTAGAATGAGTTTAAGTTTTCACTGGGATCATTTTCGGGTTCCCAGATCTTATAGATTAATGTTGGTGCAGGATAACAATAACATTGAAAGAAAAAAATTTATATCACGTAATGTAAAGAAAGTGTAACATTTATTCTGAGTTTTCAGAATTATAATGGTAGAAAATATATTTCTGTTAAATACTTACATTTTTTCCAAATGCAAAAAAAAACCATTTTAATAGGAAAAGACATTTATAGTTTTTTATTGCCATCTTCATAACAAGAGCAGCACTTATAAGCTCCTTTGTATTCAACTTGTGAGCACTGTTTTTAAACTGGCCTGAATCACTGTAGTGCATTGTTACCACCCAGTTATCAACCAGCATCAGTGCAGCGTTACACACCAATTCACAGCTGACATCAACCCTATTAGCCTATTACCCCGATTGCCAATGCACCAGAGCAATCGGGTAGAGCTGGGTAATGTAATGCACCAATTATGAGGTGGCTGTGGGATACTATATTTAGGCTAGGAAAAGCTAAATAACCATAGCTCTTCCCATCCTGATAATACAAGCCCCCGGCTACTTTACCTTGGCTGGTTTCAAAAATAGGACAGAGTCCATGCTATTTTTTAAATTATTTGAATCAATATTAAATAAAAAAACAACAAAAAAAAGCGTGGGATCTTGTCTATTTTTGATAACCAGCCAAGGTAAAGCAGACAGCTGAGGGTTTCAGACCCTATGTAATTGTGTAATGGATGTATCTGAGGGACATGGTCTTATTATACCACATCTCCTGTGCTGAGATAATCTTAGGCTAGGGTCACACTTGAGGCTGCCGGACCTGCTAGAATCTTTGCAATTCTGCCACAGTGCATAACACAGTGTGGAACGCAGCCCCATACCATAGGGACACATATATAAGATTATCTCAGCACAGGAGAAGTGGTATGATCAGACCATGTCCCTGTACGGTCAGACACATCCATTACACAGTGCATAGCAGGGACACATATATAAGATTATCTCAGAACAGAAACATTTTTATTAAACATCCAATTATGGAAATTATTATTATCCAAGATCTATTAATTAAGATTAACTTTTTTTTTTGTGGTAAAACCCCTTTAAGAACATGAATGCAGTGAGAATTATTGTGATCTTCAATTTTGGTTGGTATCATATGTTATCTATATAGAATAGACTTTATGATTTGGAAATTCTCCTATATTCCCCGGAGCGGATGTCACCTGTCAGTAATATTGAACTGTAAGTACGCTCTCAGCCGCACTACCTGGATGTATTACTTATTGTATTGCCGTATCTATTTCCCTTGTTGGCACCAGACTGTCTGTATCTATGATTCTTTATAATTGATCGCTTCTTTCGCCGGAGTTGCCTAGCAACCGATGCTCCCATGCTTCCTGTCATCTTGCTTGGGATTTCCCTATATTGCTTCTCAATATCTAAATATAAATATCTCCGGCTCAGAGCGAGGACAGATGTGTCAGTTTAACCTGCAGAAAGCATGATGTAACCGGAGACCGAGCTTTTATCTATTACTGATCCTGTACATTCATAAAAGCATTTGGGGTCAAGCAATAAAGCTGCAATAATGGAACGTGTTCTGCTTCTCATCCGTGCACCGAGCAACAAATCCAAGCTAACGATTCATGTAGAAGGAAACAAATGGCAGCTTTAAGCGTATGTCCTTCTAAATCACATACACAGATTACAAAGGAGACAAATTATGCTACAGATTCAATCGTAGACTTCACCCTGTAATAAACTACTGGATTAAAGGGTCATAAATGCCCTTGGGTTTTTGTGAATTCCCAGTGTGAACACACTGTGAGGTAGCAACTGACTTTATTGTAAATGGCCGGTATGTATCACACAGATGGAGATCTGTTGTGATGTAATATCCAGGGTGTTTTGCTGCGACTTGTTGTTCTACTAATCTGTTGTAGTATTAAGGGCTGGATTTTAGAGGTTAGAAAAAAAGAGTTGGGTGGGTGTGGCTAACCACATACCTCCCATAGGTGTGTCTCATGCAATTTAGTGAGACTGCTGTTCTATCACATACTTCTCTAACATCAGCCAGATCCTGGAAGCTCAGACTTCCTGTTTGGAGCACATGGTAAGGAGACTATGTGTGAGGCTGGAAACACACTGTCCATGTGATATACGTCACTCGGATGAGTCAGAATCAATGTCAGTTTTGGGGAGGGAGCTAGAGGCAGTAGATATGTACCAATGTCAACTTTGGCTCAACCTCTTTCACGTTAGTTTGTACGCTCTACTTTTTTCCTCTTTTTCTTCCAAAAGTCATTCTTTTTAATTCATTTTTTATTTTATTTTTCATCTACATAGCATTGGTTTTTACAAGACAAGTTGTAGTTTTGGGACACTGTTCTTATTTTCTTCATATCATCAGTGAGGTTAAAATGATGATAAACAAATGATGGCAATTTTTTTTGAGTTTCAATTTCCTGGTGTTAATTTTGAAATAAGAACAATCTGGCAACATGATTTTTTTTAGATCAGTATAATTATTTTTATTTTGATTAATTAATTAATTAATTAATAATATAATAATAATTCAGTGGCTTAATAAAATGTTGAACTTTGTAAAACTAAATGAAGTTTGCATTGCCATTTTCAAAGATCCATAAGTTTTTTATTTTTCTATTATTTGAGCTTTTTGTTGTGTGGACAAAAACAATATTTTTGGGGCTATCATTTCGTTTTTTTTCTCAACTTTTACCTAATGGATTAAATATTATATTTTCACAGATCAAACTTTTATAGATGGGGAAATACTAAATAGGTTTTTTTTTTATTTCTTAGTTGGGCAAAAAGGAGTTATTAGAAAAATATTTTTTACTTTATGTCACCGTCTCCTATAGGGAGTAACAACATGGCGGGCCATTGCACGCTATCAGCACCCAGATCTCTTTGGGAAGGCGAAGGGATTTACAACGGTCTGCCACTGGGTTGGCGTGATTCAAGTGCCCCTGTCAGTGGATTGGTGAAACAAAAGCTATCCAAGCTCTAGTTGCTTCTGTTTGAGGCTGGTGTCAGCTGTATAACACAGCCAGCATCTCTCCTATGAGAAGCTCCTAAACTGGCACAAAACAACCACACATAAAAATTCTTCATGTAACATGATGGGTTACAAGAACAACTGCAATAGGGAGACAGAAACGCATATAGGGTCACTGCTGTGATGTGACTAATGTCACTGCTCACCTGGAATGGTTGTGTGACACACAACCAGTTAAAAGCACACCAGTGGCGGACCTTGCGACCGGGAGGCCCTGGTGCAGCAGCCGACGGTGAGGAGCGGGGGCTGGGTCTGCTATCGGCCGTTGGCGAGGACCGGGGAGGGGGCATATCCTGCATCGAGCGAGCTGCACAGTCCTGGGAGCCGGGGCAGCAGAGGAGAGGAGGGCGGGCTCAGCCAGGGGAAGCAGGAGGCTTCCCTTGCTTAACCCCCTCTCCTCTGGCACAGGTTCATGGGGGTTGGCGGGGGGCCCCTCTGCAGGCTTCAGGGGCCCCCTAGCCGGTCGGGGCCCCGGTGCAGCTGCACCAGCTGCACCACGGAATGTCCGACCCTGAAGCACACGTAGCGGCTGCTGCTGGATCCACAATCCACGAGCACCGTGGTGACCAAATTAACCCAAAGGATAATTGTGTGAGTGATCTGCACCGCCGTATGATGAAAAGGACCACTGTGATGGATCATGCAATGGTGGCTTAATTCATTCTACGCGTTTCGGAGCGTTATCCTCGCTCCATCAGGAAGCCAACCATAACACCAATTGGTATGGATGGTTTCCTAATGGAGTGAGGATAGCGCTCCGAAATGCGTAGAATGGCTAAAGCCACCAATGCAAGATCCATCACAGTGGTCCTTTTCATCATACGGCGGCGCGGATCACACAATTATCCTTTGGGCTCGTTATGATGGGTTAAAAGTAATATTCATAGATGTAATAAGGTTGATGTCTTTTAGAATCAACTTATATTTGTTCTTGAATTGAGTAGCCCAGCTTCATTATTGAATTGATCTAAAAAATATTTTTTTTCTCTCTTGAATTAAAGGAATGTATCAGTGTCTGGTCATGTGACAACTCTTATAATCAGAATTTTATTAGGTTTTTTCTTGCATACAAAAAGGTTTCTCTAGTTTCCTATCAGACAAACATGAACGTCATAAAGCAATAAGATTATTATTATTATTTATGTAGTACCATTAATTCCATGGTGCTGTACATGAGAAGGGGTTACATATGAAATTATAGATCTAGTTTACAGTAAGCAAATAAACAATGACAGAATGGTACAGAGGGGAGAAGACCCTGCCCTTGCGGGCTTACATTGTACAGGATAATGGGGAGGAGACAGTAGGTCAGGGGTGCAGCAGATCTGGTGGTGGAGAGGCGGCAGCTGCATGTGGGATGGCATTCAAGTGCTGTCTGAGTATTTTTTTTACGGACACATTGATTTACAGTAAAGAGTTTGATCCGTGTCTCTGATAAAAATAGTCAAGTTTCCTTTTTTTCAAATATGGGATAATTACCTGTTCTCTTAGGCACATTAACATTTGTGCCATGCTCAGGGGGGTAGCGTTTAAAACATAGGTTTTGGCAGCGTAAGCGCAGTGCTACCGCCATGGCAGCGCCACGTTAACGCTTCCAAAGCTTACCTATAGACACGCGGTCCGTAGAGCGGCTCAAACGCCGGCATCTGATTGAAATCTCGCATTATTTTCTAACGCTAAAATAGACGCTTTTGAAAGAGTCTTGAAAGAGCTAGAAAAAAAGCAGGAGATTTCAAACTCAAGCACTCAGATGCCGGCATCTGATCCGCGCTGGGGGCCGCATCACCATAGGTAAGCATTGGCAGCGCTAACACACATTACCATGGCAGTAACAAGGCGTCAGGGCTGTTTTTAGCGAGACCCCCCTTTTAACGTTAATGTGACTCTAGCCTTAGTAAAAAACACAAATACAACTTATATGTGAAATACAAATTTAAAACAAAATATACAAAAATGATTATACATACAAGGTCATACCACACATTTAAAAACATGTAGAATGCAGACTAGACAGGTCAGTGCCATTAAAAATAGAGTCTTTTCCCCTCGCCCAACAGGTGGGATGTATGGACTGGACTGGGGGATGTAGAACAATGACATGTGTCCAACCAATATTATTGGCAGTTCCCCAAGGGTCCTTAGATCATTGAAAAAAACATGTAGGCTTACCAAGCCAAGTATCAATGGCATTTTAGAGTGTGCCTATGAATATTGTGGCCTTTTGTGACATCATTAGGTCTCACGCGCAGCCATGATGAGTAGGAAGCAGCTGCCGAAGGCTTCATTTATTTGGCAGGAGACATAATTGATTGTCATTGGCAAGACTGTGTTAAAAATAACAAACTCCCTGACATCCATGATCTCTTTATCTCCAGGAAACTGTCATTCCTTGGCCTCACCGAGACCTGGCTCACCCTCTCAGACACAGCCTCCCCTGCTGCACTATCCTACGGCGGCCTCAGCCTGTCCCACACCCCCTGTCCCTCTGGCAAACACGGCGGTGGAGTCGGCATACTGCTGTCCAACTCTTGCACCTTCAGCCCTATCCCCCCGCCCCCATCCGTCACTGTCCCTTCCTTCGAAGCCCACTCGGTCCGAATCTTCTCCCCCTGCAACCTCCAACTAGCCATCATCTACCGCCCCCCCGGATCCATCGCCTCCTTCCTTGACCACTTAATTACCTGGCTATTTCACTTCCTCTCCGCTGACATCCCCACCATCATCATGGGCGACTTCAATATCCCCATTGACACTCCCCGCCCAGCCGCCTCCAACCTTCTTTCCTTGACCACTTCCCTAGGGCTCTCCCAATGGTCCTCCTCTCCCACCCACGAACAAGGCCACACGCTTGACCTCATCTTTACCCGCCTTTGCTCCCTCTCTAACCTCACAACCTCAGAACTCACACTGTCCGACCACCATCTCTTGACCTTCTCCGCCGTCTCCTCCCCTGCCACACTACCCCTCTCCGCAAACTTGATCACCCTCGCCGAAAACTAAAAGATCTTGATCTTCCTTTATTCTCTGAATCCCTCCTCCCTCTCACTGACATACCCTCCGCTGACGACATTGACATTGCCACCACCCTATACAACACCACAATAACAAACGCTCTCGACCTAACCGTCCCCCTCACTCTCCATGCTCCACGCATTAACAGGCAACCCTGGCACACCACCCTCACTAAAAACCTGAGACGGTCGTCTAGGCTCACCGAGAGGAGATGGAAAAAGTCCCGCACCCCTGAGCACTTTGCTCTGTTCAAGCAATCCATCACTGACTTCAAGACGGCACTTGCTACTGCCAAGCAAGTGTTCTTCTCATCCCTAATAACCTCTCTGTCCCACAACCCCAAACAGCTCTTCAAAACTTTCAACTCCTTACTTCGCCCGCCTGCTCCTCCCCCTTCTCGCCTCATCTCTACTGAAGACTTTGCGACCTTCTTCAAGGAGAAGATCGACAAGATCAGAAACAGCTTCGGTCCACTATCCCCACAACTCCCCCTCCCACCTACACTGCCCTCCTCCTCCATCAGCCACTTCCCCCCCATAACTGAAGACCAACTCTCCTCCCTCCTGTCAAAATCACACCTCACCACCAGTGCCCACGACCTGCTCCCATCCCACCTCATTCCAAACCACACCTCTATTTTCATCCCAGCCCTCATCCATCTCTTTAACCTTTCACTTAGAACTGGTGCCTTCCTCTCGGCCTTCAAACACGCCCTAATAATGCCCATCCTAAAAAAAACCTCACTTGACCCTACCTCTGTCTCTAATTATCGCCCCATATCTCTTCTCCCATTCGCCTCTAAGCTACTTGAACAGCACATCCACTCTGAACTGTCCTCTCACCTCTCCTCGTGCTCCCACTTCGACCGCCTACAGTCTGGCTTCCGACCCCTCCATTCCACCGAAACAGTCCTGACCAAAGTCACCAATGACCTACTGACCACCAAGAACAAACACCACTACTCCATCCTCCTCCTCCTTGACCTGTCTGCTGCCTTCGACATGGTTGACCACTCCCTTCTTCTCCGGATCCTGGAATCCCTTGGCATCACCCACCTTGTCCTTGCCTGGATCTCCTCATACCTAGCGGATCGGACCTTCAGCGTCTCCCACTCCCACACCTCCTCCTCACCCTACCCCCTTTCTGTCATAGTCCCCCAAGGTTCGGTCCTGGGATTCCTACTTTTCTCCATATACACTCTCGGCCTAGGGCAACTCATTGAGTCCCATGGCCTCCAGTACCACCTCTACACCGACGACACCCAAATCTACCTGTCCGGCCCTGATATCACCTCCCTACTCTCCAAAATCCCACAATGCCTTTCTGCCATCTCATCCTTCTTCCCTGCTCGCTTCCTTGAACTCAACATGGACAAAACTAAATTCTCAGTCTTCCCCCCAAGAAATTCCACCCCACCTCCCGACCTATCCATCTGCATCAACGACTGCGCCCTCTCCCCAGTCCCCCAAGCCAAGTGCTTCGGGGTAATCCTTGACTCCTCCCTATCCTTCTAGCCCCACATCGAGGCCCTCACCACATCCCTCCGGCTCCAGCTCAAGAACATCTCGCGGATCTGCTCCTTCCTCACCCACGACTCTACTAAAATACTCATTCATGCTCTTATCATCTCCCGCCTTGACTACTGCAACCTTCTTCTCAATGGCCTCCCGGCTAACTCCCTCACATCTCTCCAGTCTATCCTTAATTCCGCTGCCTGACTAATCTACCTGTCCTCCCGCTACTCCCCTGTCTCCCCCCTCTGCCAAGCCCTTCACTGGCTCCCCGCCTCCAAGAGATCCCAATTCAAAACACTAACCATGGCGTACAAAGCCATACACAACCTGGCCCCACCATACATCTCCGACCTGGTCTCCCGATACCTACCCTCACGCAACCTCCGCTCCTCCCAAGAACTCCTCCTCTGCTCCCCTCTCATCACCTCTTCGCACAACTGAGTCCAGGACTTCTGCCGGGCATCTGCCTTACTCTGGAACTCCCTGTCCGAACACGTCAGACACTCGCCTACCCTGAGAAGCTTCAAGTGTCTCCTGAAGACTCACCTATTCCGTCAAGCCTACAACCTGCCATGAGACCCAGGCGACCGCCCCATACCTGACATTCCCCCATCCTACTGTATCCCAACCCGCCCCTCGTAGACTGTGAGCCCTTGTGGACAGGGACCCTGCCCCTCCTGTACCTGTACGTCCTGATCGCCTAGATTTAGTGTACTGTATATACTCGTGTATAAGCCGACCCGTGTATAAGCCGACCCCCTACTTTTGCCCCCAAAATCTGGGAAAACCTATTGACTCATGTATAAGCCGAGGGTGGATCCCAGTACAGGTATACAGCCCCCAGCAGTGTGGTATACAGCAGCCTCCCCAGTGGTATATACAGGCCCCAGCAGTGTTACAGCAGCCTCCCCAGTGGTATATACAGCAGCAGCCCCAGTGGTAGTATACAGCAGCCCCAGAGGTATAAACAGCCCCAGTGGTAGTATACAGCAGCCCCAGAGGTATATAAAGCAGTCCCAGTGGTAGTATACAGTAGCCCCAGTGGTAGTATACAGCAGCCCCAGAGGTATATACAGCCCCAGTGGTAGTATACAGCAGCCTGAGAGGTATATACAGCAGTCCCAGTGGTAGTATACAGCAGCCCCAGTGGTAGTATACAGCAGCCCCAGAGGTATATACAGCCCCAGTTGTAGTATACAGCAGCCCCAGAGGTATATACAGCCCCAGTGGTAGTATACAGCACCCCCAGAGGTATATACAGCCCCAGTGGTAGTATACAGCAGCCCTAGAGGTATATACAGCCCCAGTGGTAGGATACAGCAGCCCCAGAGGTATATACAGCCCCAGTGGTAGTAAACAGCAGCTCCAGAGGTATAAACAGCCCCAGTGGCAGTATACAGCAGCCCCAGTGGTAGTATACAGCAGCCCCAGTGGTAGTATACAGCATCCCCAGAGGTATATACAGCCCCAGTGGTAGTATACAGCAGCCCCAGAGGTATTTACAGCCCCAGTGGTAGTATACAGCAGCCCCAGAGGTATATACAGCCCCAGTGGTAGTATATAGCAGCCCCAGAGGTATAAACAGCCCCAGTGGTAGTATACAGCCGCCCGCCACCCCCATCAGTATACAAGCCCCCCCCATCAGGATCCAGGGCCCCCCCTCCTTGCTCCGCAAAACCTGCAAAGTAAAATCATTATACTTATCACTGTCCTGTCGCCGCCGTCTCCGCCGCTGCCATCGCGCTTCCCGTCTTCTTCCAGCGTCTTCCGGTTTCCTGTGGTTGGCGCAGGCAATGACGTCATTGCCTGCGCCAACCACAGGAAACCGGAAGACGCTGGAAGAAGACAGGGAGCGCGATGGCAGCGGCGGAGACGGCGGCGACAGGACAGTGATAAGTATAATGATTTTACTTTGCAGGTTTTGCGGAGCAAGGAGGGGGGGCCCTGGATCCTGAGGGGGGGGCCTGTATACTGATGGGGGTGGCGGGCGGGCGGCTGTATACTACCACTGGGTATATACTCGCGGATAAGCCGAGTGGGGACTTTTCAGCCCAATTTTTGGGCTGAAAAACTCGGCTTATACGCGAGTATATACGGTACTTGTTCTTGCCTCCCTTATCCTCATGTAAAGCGCCATGGAACCTAATGGCGCTATATAAATAAATAATAATAATAATAATAATAAATAACAAGCAACCAGTACTATTACCTGGGTCCAGCGATTGCTCTCAGATTGTTTCCTTGCTGCAGTAGTGACATCCATCACGCAACAGCATTAGCGCAAATCACGGGGTTAAGCACATCTTGCAAAGATTCAAAAGAATAAAAAGAAAAGTACCAATGAGGTCAATAGTGCCAAAGATCCGGGACAGCACACATGCCTCATAACACTGGTGTCCTGAATCTCCAGGATACGTCACTTTGAACTGTATCTGATTCAACAAGACGTTGACCCAGTTGGATCCTGAGGTAGAGCTTTATGCACCACCACGTCTCCATCTTGTAGACCACAGGCTACTGTAGCTCAACAGCCTGCAAGAACCAAAGCTTGGTCTCTCAGATGAGTGAGTATAAACTTTCTCTTTTTGTGAGGAGATGAGACAAAAGTGACGTTGTTACTTTTGGAGTGGTCATCATTACTTTTCAGGGGGGGCATTAATAGTTTCTAAAAGGGTAAAAGGGACACTTCGATATTAAGGGGACACTTATAAGGCATTTTTACTGGGTTAAGAGATGCAACACTTGCCGTGCCCTAGGTCAGGGATCAACAACCTGTAGCTCAGGAGTCATATGTCTCGCTGGCCCATATTGTGTGACTCGTGGCAGTATTCCAACTTGGTGAATTAGCACCAGGTCTAGCAAGTAGGTCTCCAGATGGCGACTTTTGTGAGTGTGGCCCCACACAGAAGAGCAGATCTGAATGGAGTAAGGTGGGAACCCCTGGATCTTGGTATACTGCCTCAGTGTGACTTTTGTGAAAAAGCATTGGCTGTCATTATACCGGTGATGGGTCTCTGGGTGACATTACTATGAGAGGATGGGAGCTGGATGTGGCTCGAGACCCTCTCTCAGAGCTGTATGTGGCTCTAAAGGTACCTTTACATGCCACCACTGTGGCTAGCAACAGGTTTCCACCGCACGTGCACGGTGGATACCGATCGCTGAAGCCGCATATACACGCCGCCATTGTGTTCTCCACTGAAAGGTATCTTTGTTCCCCGGAAGTGTCGACAGATCCTGCGGCTTACTTCCTGTTGAATACCTTCGCTACTTCACACGCCGCTACCACAAAGGAGTATGGGTGTACATATTTCGCGCCGCAAGTACATAGGCATGACAGAGTTGTGTATTCCGTGATGCACAAGCGTTGATTGGACAACGCAATAGCGTCATGATTGGCCAGTCTGCGCAGGAAGGCTGGCTAATACATGACGCCATTGCAATTGTGTACTGTGAATGGATAGCTCTTTAAATATGGTGCCCTGTGAAGGGACAGCCAATGGTTACACAGTAGCCCCCACCAATGATCGCTGATGGGGCGTGGTATCCATGACGCCATGGCACGCCCCTGGGAGTTCACTAGGCGATGCAACATCCATGCCTGTGCCCCGTTTACACGCCACTACCATGGCAGTTGTGCCTTTCTGTTGCCCTTGGTTTTTGAGCACGGCTCAGCAACAGGTATCTGAGTCAACTGCAGGACACCGGGAGGAACTGTCCTATTTACATGCCACCATTTCGTAGCAATTTCATAGCAACAGGCACAATTATCCCCAATGCCCGGCAGTTGCTACCTTCCTGTGGTGGCGTGTAAAGGGGCTCTTAAGGTCAGAAAGGTTGGGGACCTGTGCCCTAGGCCTTAGCAACCCACATTGCACCAAAAAATACTGCAGTTAATGGGGCCTGAAATATTTGACTTGATTAGTGCACATATGGCCAAGTGTATGAATTTGTAAACCTGACAATATGTTTTTTTAGATTCAGTATCTTCCATGGTAAATTTCCTTTTCGGCTTTATCCAAACCTTGTTTAGAATGCAAAAGCAAAATACCAAAATTCCTTGACAAATGGAGAAATCCTTTCATGTTTTTCCCATTTTATTTTCGATGCAAAAAATATGTGGAATTTTAGAAGAAAATAAAAATGATTACCTTGAAATATTTTTCTCGCCATCTGCCAGCAAACCGTTAATTTATGTGCCAGCAGCGGGTCATACATTCGTTCTTTATCAGCTGGAGAAGGATTTATATTATGTTGTCGCTGCTTTTAAATCAAACATCTGCTCCGATGACTCACAGTTAAATGCTTCCAGGTACATTGATAACTTACATTATCAAGTGTAAAACGCGGTGCAGAAAGATGAAGGCTTACACAGACACATGCACTGCAGAAAGGGATATTAGAGGGAGACATAAGCCTCAGGAAACTCCAAGGAATAATGAGTAATACATTCTGTATGACTCAACATCTTGATTGGAGACATGGCCCAGACTGACTTAGTTTGTGCTGGATGAAATTGTGAAGGAGGAATTAATTATTGATAGGGATATTTATAGGTATCTTATACATGAATTTACATCTGTGCACAGGATATTCGGTATTTTATGCTAAACTGCATCAAAGTTTTACCAAGTGAATTTCGAAAAGATTTTTTTACAGTGTAAAATGTATTTAAAAGAATATTTGTCACCAGGTTATGGGTATTAAATCTGAGAGCAGCCTCATCTAGAGACATAGGCCCTGATTACAGTAATGTGTCACAACGATCGGACTATTGCACTCATACCTCATGCCAGGGCTGCCACTAGGAATTTCGAGGCCCCTGACTGGCAAACCTTTGGGGCCCCCTCAGACTCCACCCAATCTCCGCCTCCACCCAGGCTCTCCTCCACCCCTTGAACCTTTCATAGTTCCACCACCCACTATTGGACAGGCAAATATTTTTGATAAATTTCCCTACATTGTATTTGGATCATGGGTAAAGAATGGCATTGGTTTTCAAAATAGACAAGTATGCAGCACCCTGTTACTCGGACCAAGGGTATGTGTTCTTACCCCTAAGGCAGCGCATGTCCCGACAACCAAATCATCTTGGAGAACAGTAATAGAATTCAATGTAAGACAGCGCTCCACACAGCCAGAAAGTTCCAAAAACGAAGTTCTCTATTGCCTACTTGACAAAGGTCTATAATGGTGGACCGAAACGTTGCACTGTAAGATGGTGGAATAAAAAATTTTGTTTTTGGAATTTACCGGTTGTGTGGAGCGATGTCTTACATTGAATTCTATTGGTTTTCAATGTGTCAGAAAATTAATCTTTGCATATGTAGGCATTAACTCAATGGGGTTGTTCAAGGCTTTAATATTGATGACCTATCTTAAGGATAAATCATCAATGTCTGATCAGTGTGGGGGGGAGTCACCAGAATTTCCCGCTTTCAACTGTTCCCAATGCCACCGCTGGCCGGAACTACTCAGTTGTGCAGCTAAACATCTCCATCAACTGAATAGTGGACGCAGGTAGGTTCTGCACATCCACACATTATTGATTCAAAGGGAGGGCAGATATACAGTATCCCTTTCTTTGTCATAAATTAATTTCTGATCACAGTAAATGTGCCTCCACCATATATCTGGAAAAAGTGCCATGCAAAATTACTTCATGTTGTGTGGGTTAGCAATCTTTAAATTGACTATTCATCATGGACAACCCATTATTTTTATTTAACTAAGTTAAAAGTTCTGTGCTGATTAATAGTGATCAGATCTCCAAATTCCTATTACTAAATGTAAAAAATATCAGATTGTGTAGATGTGGTCATTATGGTGCGTGTAGGAGCTCACTGCATATAGTTGTACTAACGTATGCTCCCTCCGGGGTTGCCTGCAGGCACCAATGTTAACTTCTAAAGGGTATTTAGGATGATTTTATTAATTAAATTAGTGCTAGATGTATAGTGAATGGTTAGTGATGAGCAGATCATTTGATATTCAAATTCACTAGGATTTTCCTTGGACGTATGGTATTATTCATGGCGAATTGAATGTTCGTTAATATACTCGGGGAGGGTGCTACAGACCATGGGGTGTAATAAATGCAAGATGTAAAAAAACAAAAAAACTAATACTCATATCACTGCTCACCTCTCTCATCTTCTCTCTGCCTGGCGTCTAATCCTCAGGGCCTCTTCTTTCATCTACCGTGTATCTCATCTGCCGGTTCTTCAGTATAGGCCGGTGTGGAGATTCAAGCATAAGTGGGTGCTCTTGTACACTGGTCTGGCAGTTTTTAGAAAGATCGCCCGTGGTCGGGGCTCATCCTACCGAATGCCCGTACTCCTTTCTTGTGGGCAGAATACTACTTAGAAACACAGGGTGAGGTTACAATGGTCCGTTAATACTTTATTAGGTTACCAACAGTGAAGAGCATATAGTACATTCCCAGCAACGACACAAGATGGTGCACGTGACAGTTTTGCCCTTCTGATAACTCACCAGGGATCTAAACCTTCATGACTTTGGGTAAACCAGGACCAAGAACCCCAGCCAGCAGCACTCCACTTTTGGCAGGTAGCCACTGAGAGGATATAGTGGCAAGCTTAGGAAATGACTGAGTACAATGAGTTATGTGGCCAAGTGACCTGATTGTTCCAACCGGGGTATTCCACGCAAATTTGTGGGCTCAATATTGGTCAGCAGAGAAGTTCAGTAAACAACTAGCTGGAATCATGGTCCCAAGGCTGAGGTCCTCTAGAAATCACAGAGGTGCCAGGAGCAGGTCCTATTTTATATCCCTCAGCTCCAATTTCAAAGCATTTTGCCCCACATTAATGGTGGGAGATGGTTGTTACATCTTTGGTTGCTAGTTCAATCTCTAGTTCAAAATCCGTGACGTACGAGCGACATTGACAGCGATATCGACGCGTGTGACATCCCCTTAACTGCCTAACTGTCCTCTGAATGCTGCAGTCTAGTACACTGCAAGGGAGTGGTGCAATCCACAATTAACAGGGGCACCGGACAGTCTCACTTTAAATAAAAGCTTTACTTACAAAAGAAAGAAATAGTATGTCTGTCATAAGTAAGATTAGTGCACCCTTGCACAAGAGGCTAGATGCTGAGTCATCACAGCCAGGACTTCTGACCACTGCTAAGCCTCGGGGGCAACTGCACATTGTATTTATTTATTATGATTCATTATAATTTCTTTATATAGCCCTATTAATTCCATGGTGCTGTACATGAGAAGGGGTTACATACAAAATTATAGATATTGTTTACAGTAAACAAATTAACAATGACAGACTGGTACAGAGGGGAGAAGACCCTGCCCTTGAGGGCTTACATTCTACAGGACATTAGGGAGGAGACAGTAGGTCAGGGATGCAGCAGCTCTGGTGGCTGTGGGGTAGCAGCTCAGCCATTGCAGGCTGTAAGCTTTCCTGAAGAGATGGCTTTTCAGGTTCCATCTGAAGGAAATGTATAATGACATGTTGGGGCCGCAGAATACCAGAGGATGAGGGATATTCGGGAGAAGTCTTGGAAGCGGTTGTTTGAGGAACAAATAAGTGTGGAGGAAAGTAGGAGGTCTTGGGAGGACTGAAGAATACATGAGGTAAGATATTGGGAAATTAGTTCGGAGATATAGGGAGGAGACAGGTTATGGATGGCTTTGTAGGTCAGTGTTAGTAGCTTGAACTTGATTCGTTGTGGAATTGGGAACCAGTGAAGAGATTTGCAGAGGGGAGAAATAGGGGCGTAGCGAGGAGAGAGGTAGATTAATCGGGCAGCAGAATTGAGGACAGACTGGAGTGGTTACCAGGGAGACCACAATGAAGGATGTTGCAGTAATCAAGGCAAGAGATGATGAGGGCATGTACAAGAGTTTTATTAGATTGGGGGCTGAAGAAAGGACAAATTCTAGAAATATTTTTGAGCTGGAGGTGAGAATTTGTATGTGCGATTTGAAGGACAGGGCAGAGTCAAGGGTTGCTCCAAGGAAGCAGATTTCAGGTGCGGGAGAGAGTGTTATGCTGTTTACAATAATAGATAGATCGGGTATGGAAGATACATGAGATGGAGGAAAGATGATGAGTTCAGTTTTGTCTACATTGCGTTTTTGGAAATGAGAGGTGAAGAAGGAAGGAGGATATAGCTGATAGACACTCCGGGATTAAGGACAGCACAGAGGTGACGTCTGGGCCTTAGAGGTAGATCTGAGTGTCGTCAGCATACAGATGGTACTGGAAGCCATGGGACTTTATGAGTTGTCCTAGGCCAAGGGTATAGATGGAGAAAAGTAGGGGCCCCAGGACAGAGCCTTGTGGGACTCCAACAGAGAGAGGATGAGATGAGAAGGTAGTGTGCGAGTGGAAAACACTAAATATGTGGTCAGAAATGTAAGAGGCGATCCAGGAGAGGGCAAGGTCTTTGATGTCAAAGGAAGAAAGAATCTGTAGTAGGCACTGGTCGACTGTGTCGAAGGCAGAGAACAAGTCTAGAAGGTAGAGGATGGTGAAATGTCTGTTCGCTTTGGCTGTGAGTAAATCGCTAGTAATTTTAGTCAGGGCAGTTTCTGTGGAGTGGTGGGGGCGGAAACCAGATTAGAGGTTGTCAAAAAGAGAGTTAGATGAAAGATGGGAGGTAAGTTGAGCATGAACGTGCTGCTTAAGGAGTTTGGCAGCAAATTGGAGCAGCAATATGGGGTGATAGCTGGGCATAGCAGTCGGGTCATGGTTTTGCTTTTTGAGGATGGGTGTGATGGTGGCATGCTTGGAAGAAGAGGCCAAGGTACCAGAAGATAGCGATAGGTTGAAGAAATGGGTTAGGGCTGGAATAAGCATGTTAGTGAGGTTGGGGAGGTGGTGGGAAGAGATGGGGTCAAGTGCACAGGTCGTGAGGTGTGATTTGAAGAGGAGATAAGTTAGCTCTCCTTCAGTGATTTTGGAAAGGGAGGTTGTGAGGGAAGGCAAGAGTACTAGTATATAGAGTGGTTGGCGTCGTGGAACAGTAAAGGTTTGCCTTGTTTGGTCGATCTTATTTTTGAAGCTTGTGGTGAAGCCCTCAGCAGAGATGAGGGAGGTCAGAGAGATCAGTGGTTGACAGAGGAGGGAGTTAAATGTGCTGAACAGTTGTTTGGGGTTGTAGGATAATGGAGATACAAGGTTTGTGAAGTCGGTCTGTTTAGCAGAGGTGAGTGCTGATTTAAAGGAGAGTTTAGCATGTTTGAAGGCAGTGAAGTCTTCTGGCAGGTGTGTTTTCTTCCAGCACTGCTTCGTGACTCTGGACACTTGTCAAAGTTTTTTGGTGAGATTGTTGTGCCAGGGTTGCCTGTTGACTCATCGCACTTTGCCATGCATGAGAGGGGTGACCAAGATTATGGCTGATGTGAGGGTGACGTTATAGAAAGTGGTGGCACTGTCTGTGTCATAGAGTGAAGATATGGAGGACAGAGGTAGAAGACATTCTGAAAGTCTGTGAATGTCTAGATGTGCAAAGTTTCTACAAGGATGTGGTAGTGGCTGGATATGGGGGGCAGGAGGGGAGGACAAGGATGAGAATGTGAGTAGATGGTGGTCAGATAGGGGGAGAAGCAAGGTTGTAAGATTAGATAGGGAGCAGAGACAGGTGAAGATGAAGTCTAGTGTATGTTCATCTATGTGGGTGGCTATGGAGGACCACTGGGTAAGTCCAAAGGATGAGTTAAGTGAAAAGAGTTTAAAGACTGTTGGCTGGCGGGTGTCAGTAGGGATATTAAAGTCACCAGTGATGATGGTGGGGATGTCAGCAGACAGGAAGTGAAGAAGCCAGGTGGAGAATTGGTCAATGAAGGCAATGGCTGAGCCCGGTGGTTGGTATATGACTGCTATTTGGAGATTAGAGGGAGAGTAGATGAGGACAGAGTGAACCTCAAAAAAAGGGAGGATAAGCTAGGGGGTTGGATTGGGTTGAAGAATCAGTTTGTAGAAATAAGGAAACCCACTTTTCCGCCATGTCTGTTGTCAGGGAGAAGTGTGTGGGCAAAGTGGAGGCCGCCATAACTCAGTGCAGCAGGGGAGGCCGTGTTAGGGGCGTCAGCCAGGTCTCATTGAGGGCAAGGAAGGAAAGGTTGCAGGAGGTAAAGAGGTTGTGGATCACATGGAACTTGTTGCAGATGGGGCAGGCATTCCAAAGTGGTCCAGAGAGAGGATGCAGGGGTGTGGGGGTCAGTGGCACAGGTTTTACATGTAAGGGATTGCGGTACTTTATCTTAGTTTGTAAGGTCAGGGTGTATGTCATTATGACACAAGCTTTTCTGAAGTATTACATCAGTTATCTGATGTAGATAGTTCTAGTTTATATCAACTTATTATTTACTAAAGAAAAGTTTATTTTTGGACTTTGGTCTCCCTTGCTTATCTCTCTACCATCTGGTACTGGCTTGCCATCTCCTATGGCAAAATTCATTCTGCAGAGTTGTATCAGTCAGGTAACAACCATGACTCACACGACACCCAGCCAGGACATCCATTTTCATATAGTGTGGCTGGTCATGGAAGATGAGTACCTAGCCCACTGCTTTCTCCCCACCCTACATTACATGATCTCATACTAACTAGATCAACACATCCTCATTGCAAGAGTATTGCACGAAGCCACATGCAGTCTAGTTAGAACGTGGTAGAAGTATGTAAATCAGATACTTGCAGTCTTATGACCGCACGACTCTGGTACCTGAATATCCTCACTGAATGGAGTGCATGGAGTGCACGAGTGGTGGGGATTAACATAGAGTGCCTGTACACTAGTCAATTAAAAAATGGATAACCCATTTAATGACTCCTCAGTTTTTCAAGAGTTTTTCAAGTGGAAATAAAAAAAAAATGTTCCCAGAGAATCATAATGATGCTACAAAATTAAAAATTCCACTGCATGTCAGAATTATTTCATTAATTACACTTGTAATTATGATTTTTTAGCCTCATATCTTAACATAATATCTGAAGTATAATACAGTTAGGGCCAGAAATATTTGGACAGTGACACAAGTTCTGTTATTCTAGCTGTTTACAAAAACATGTTCAGAAATACAATTATATATATAATATGGGCTGAAAGTGCACACTCCCAGCTGCAATATGAGAGTTTCCACATCCAAATCGGAGAAAGGGTTTAGGAATTATAGCTCTGTAATGCATAGCCTCCTCTTTTTCAAGGGACCAAAAGTAATTGGACAATGGACTCTAAGGGCTGCAATTAACTCTGAAGGCGTCTCCCTCGTTAACCTGTAATCAATGAAGTAGTTAAAAGGTCAGGGGTGGATTCCAGGTGTGTGGTTTTGCATTTGGAAGCTGTTGCTGTGACCAGACAACATGCGGTCAAAGGAACTCTCAATTGAGGTGAAGCAGAACATCCTGAGGCTGAAAAAAAAGAAAAAATCCATCAGAGAGATAGCAGACATGCTTGGAGTAGCAAAATCAACAGTTGGGTACATTCTGAGAAAAAAGGAATTGACTGGTGAGCTTGGAAACTCTAAAAGGCTTGGGCGTCCACGGATGACAACAGTACTGGATGATCGCCGCATACTTTATTTGGTGAAGAAGAACCCGTTCACAACATCAACTGAAGTCCAGAACACTCTCAGTGAAGTAGGTGTATCTGTCTCTAAGTCAACAGTAAAGAGAAGACTCCATGACAGTAAATACAAAGGGTTCACATCTAGATGCAAACCATTCATCAATTCCAAAAATAGACAGGCCAGAGCTAAATTTGCTGAAAAACACCTCAAGAAGCCAGCTCAGTTCTGGAAAAGTATTCTATGGACAGATGAGACAAAGATCAACCTGTACCAGATTGATGGGAAGAAAAAAGTTTGGAGAAGAAAGGGAACGGCACATGATCCAAGGCACACCACATCCTCTGTAAAACATGGTGGAGGCAACGTGATGGCATGGGCATGCATGGCTTTCAATGGCACTGGGTCACTTGTGTTTATTGATGACATAACAGCAGACAAGAGTAGCTGGATGAATTCTGAAGTGTACCGGGATATACTTTCAGCCCAGATTCAGCCAAATGCTGCAAAGTTGATTGGACGGCGCTTCATAGTACAGATGTACAATGACCCCAAGCATACAGCCAAAGCTACCCAGGAGTTTATGAGTGCAAAAAAGTGGAACATTCTGCAATGGCCAAGTCAATCACCAGATCTAAACCCAATTGAGCATGCATTTCACTTGCTCAAATCCAGACTTAAGACGGAAAGACCCACAAACAAGCAAGACCTGAAGGCTGCGGCTGTAAAGGCCTGGCAAAGCATTAAGAAGGAGGAAACCCAGCGTTTGGTGATGTCCATGGGTTCCAGAATTAAGGCAGTGATTGCCTCCAAAGGATTCGCAACAAAATATTGAAAATAAAAATATTTTGTTTGGGTTATGTTTATTTGTCCAATTACTTTTGACCTCCTAAAATGTGGAGTGTTTGTAAAGAAATGTGTACAATTCCTACATTTTCTATCAGATATTTTTGCTCAACCCTTCAAATTAAACGTTACAATCTGCACTTGAATTCTGTTGTAGAGGTTTCATTTCAAATCCAATGTGGTGGCATGCAGAGCCCAACTCGCGAAAATTGTGTCACTGTCCAAATATTTCTGGCCCTAACTGTATGTACGCGAGAGCATACACTTACCGCAATTTCAAGTCTACAACAAAGATCTCAATTGAACAATGTGAATAAAAGTTAAAGGGACTCTTTCAGCACAGAATGACTGTCCAAACTAAGATAAGATAAGATAAGATAAACTTTATTGATCCCAGAGGAAATTACAGTATTACAGCAGCAGAACAAAGATCAAGAACATTACACACTTTACAAAATAAGTCTATATGGACAGCAGATGCGGGTAGACTGGTACAAGTACCTCACCTATTCTCCCCAAACCCTTAGAACTTCACTTAGTCTTGGGATGCTTTACACTTATACATTTGTTAAACATCCCCACAGCTGTCGGAACAAACGATTTTCTGTATCTTTCCTTTTTACACATTAGTTGGATTAGATGCTTGCTGAATGTGCAAGCACAGGTACGTGGTGCACTCCTGTTGTGGCCGAACAGTTAAGTGCACCTTCCCACCTATTTGTTTACTATCTCCACCCTCCTGTTCCTTGATTGACAGCTCTGTCTTTGTGGAGCAAGAGAAGGGTCAGAGACAGATGGAAATCAAGTATGTGAGATGGTGTTCTGAATTGTTCGGTCACACCTAGAGTGCCCCATGTGCTTATGTAATCAGGTGCGAGAATGCCACACCACAGATCGTAAGGAAGCAGTAGTAGTTGAACCAACAACGCACAGACACAGAATCAGACAGTGGCACAGTTGGTGGATATAAAGCAGATTATGATAAAATGAGGAATATAACAGTGTAGTTATACAGGATATACAATTAAGTCCATATATATTTGGACAGAGACAATATTTTTCTACTTTTTGCTCTGTAAATTACCTCAATGGATGTGAAAAAAAACAATTCAGATGCAGTTAAAGGTCACCATCAGCAATATATTATCCCAAATTCCCCACCCCAAGAAACTTCAATGTTGCCTCTTTACTAGTCATCGTTATCAACTACTCAATTATAAGGAAACCGTACAGAGGCACTAACATGGTTTGACCGCACTACCCTTTAGAATCATAGAATTGTAGAGTTGGAAAGGCCCTCCGGGGTCATCTGGTTCAACGCCTGCTCAAAGCAGGAGTCACTAAATCATGCCAGACAGATGTCTGTCCGGGCTTTGTTGTTCCATTGAAGGGAAATTCACCACCTCTCGTGGCCGCTGTTCCACTCGTTGATCACCTTCGCTGTTAAAAGGTTTTTCTAATGTCTAATCTGTGTCATTGCCATTCAGCCTCATCCCATTGCTTCTAGTCTTTCTTTGTACAAATGAGAATAATGCAAGTCTAAATTGATGAGTACTTCTCATACCTGATACACTGACTGCCTTCGTTTCCTGAAGTCTTGCTCTATGTCACCACCAAGTATCATATGTCTGCTGGAGTAAACGACCAAGGTTACTCAAGGTCTTCTCCAGGATCTGGTTTCATGGGGCCTTCTCCAGGATCTGGCATCACGGTGGTCTTCTTTATAATCTGGTATCACGTTGGAGTCTTCTAAAAGATCTGAATGCTCTATTGTGTCCTGTAGCAATGGTAGCTGTAAGCCTACCTTCCACCTCACTGATCACATGACCTTCCTGTTAAAAGTTCTAGTGTCAATTCTGCCCATTCTCTGCCCGGCCAAGGCTTTTATAATTTAATATCTGTGCCACAACTGTCACCTGACTTGGCTGTCTCCTCTTTTCTGCTCTCTAGGGGACATTACTTTGCCATCCGGTTCCTAATGTTGTCCGTCTCTCTACTTTCCCTAATCTTTCCAACTTTGGTCAGGAGATGTTTACTTGTAGATGTGACGCGAGTCACTACAGTAATTACTAATCTCTGAAGTGCAGAAAACAGACTGTAATAACAGAAAGTAAATATGATAATATTACTACTTACCAGTAGTAAAGAGAGGACAAAACAATCCAAGGTCAAGTCTAGGAAATGGCACAGTAACAGATAGGGATATCCAGAAGCGAAGTACAATTCAAGCCTTAAGTCAGGAAACCAGAGGGACAAAACAGAATACAGAGGAGCAGGCAGAAAGAGGAATCAGGTCACAAGCAGAGAGTCAAGTCCAGGTAAGGTAACTAATCAGACAGGGTCTGGCTAAGAACACAGAGAGATCAGTCCTACACATCCAAAGGTAAATGTACAATTGACACAGAATATGGCAGCAAGCTTGCTTAAGTAGAGTTCTAATCAAGTGAGCTGGAATGCAGGTGATCTGCAGCACAGAGCCAATCCAGACTGACAATCTCCACAACAACCTAGTTGTGTGTGTCTCTTCATATCTGTATACCCTGACATTTAATTTAAAAAGTCAGTTTGTGTTGACAAAATGCCTCCAAAACAATCCTATATATGAGCTTATAAGAAAGGTTTAGAAACAGATTCCCACTGCGATTAGTACAAGATCTATGTCGGTCATCTAGAGGAGCTCTTATCACCAGGAATCTTCTTTATTTAAAAAAAAAAAAAATAAATAACAGTACATTTACATAAAATTGTGGTACAATTGTATCATTTTTTGCATGTGGCCCTTTGGATGCCTGATCAACAGATTCTCTTCTAACGATCCCGAGGACCCCATGTGGAGAACTTGTACATAATTATGATTTTTCCTTTCTTCTCTCCAGAGTGTATAGACTGTGAGTAATAATCAGTTTATATCTCTGTGGATTTACGCATCATTGATTTTGCTTCCAGGCAATCTAGGTATGTACCATTGTGACAGTATCCGGTAATGGGATTTTCATTATATAGAGAGCAAAAATAATCTGAGATAAGGAAAATTTACAGATGGGCCTCAGTTTCCAAGGTGAATTTCACTATAGTCAAAACAGCTTTGTCTTATCAGTTGTTACTTTCTCTTTTTAATTATCTCAATGGGCAGAAGCAAAAGGCATGTAGATAACTAGAGATGAGCTACTCGATTCGTGGTGTCCAATCTTGTCTTGCATGCCAGGTGGCCTTCACTTCTGTGCCCAGCATACTCGGCAAAGCATCCTGACACTGACTAGGCCCTGCGACATCATGGGAAGCCTAATCACTGAACCTCATGCAAAGTGATGTCATGCATAGTTCCCAACCGTTGTGGGGTCTAGTAAGCACTAGAGGCACCGAGGATGCCAGGACAGGGATGTGACGACAGAATGGCAGAGGTTGTCTTTATATATGACACCTGATGGTACAAAAACAGAGGTCAGAGGTTTACATCATGAGCATATCCCAATGTATTACATATAGTGGAACATCCCTCCCATAGGATCTTATATAGTGATGAGCAAATCTTCTTTTTACAATTTGTTACACAATAGTACAGTATTTGTGATATTCGTTACTCGGCGAGTATCACTGGTGATGTGTCGATCTTGAGCAATCTGACACATATTGCCACCTCCCTTATAATCAATGGAATGGAAGGCTCTCACTGGGGAGTACAGCAATGTGTTGTATATAAACTGAAAAGCCCACCCTGCGGTGCTGTCCCTGAAATACTCGTTTTATGGATGGCTGTGTGTAGGTGGAGCCTATCACGAATTGACAAACATTGGACCCATTATTTGGTACGAATAAGTGAGTGATAAAAACTACTTGCTACAAATCTCCCGAAGCCGAGCATTTCACTACTTCCTCATCTCTAGTTCTATACTCTCCATACACTTTAAATAGCTGTTAGTTGAACCATCCTTCACTAGGGGAGAAGGTTAATTACCGTATATACTCGTGTATAAGCCGAGTTTTTCAGCACAAAAAATGTGCTGAAAAGTCCCCCCTCGGCTTATACACGAGTATATACGGTAATAAAAAAAAAAAAAAAAATATACAGCCCCCCCGTGGTATACCGGGCCCCCCCTGTGGCCACCTGTAAAGGAAGCGATGATTATACTTATCGGGTCGCCGACGCCGACGCCGCCGCTCTGTCACCGTCCGTCACCGCGCTCCTCCTGGTCTTCATGCTTCCTTCACCGTCGCACAGGAAATGACGTCATTTTCTGTGCGCCGATGAAGGAAGCATGAAGACGGGAAGGAGCGCGGTGACGGACGGTGACAGAGCGGCGGCGTCGGCGTCGGCGACCCGATAAGTATAATCATCGCTTCCTTTACAGGTGGCCACAGGGGGGGCCCGGTATACCAGGCGGGAGGGCTGTATACAGCCGGGTACCGCTGTATACAGCGGGGGCTGCTGTATACAGCGGGGGCTGCTGTATACCCCTCTGGGGCTGCTAAATACCCCTCTGGGGCTGCTGTATACCCCTCTGGGGCTGCTGTACACCCCTCTGGGGCTGCTATATACCCCTCTGGGGCTGGGGCTGCTATATACCCCTCTGGGGCTGGGGATGCTGTATACAGCTCTGGGGCTGCTGTATACAGCGCTGGGGCTGCTGTATACCCCTCTGGGGCTGCTATATACCCCTCTGGGGCTGCTATATACCCCTCTGGGGCTGCTGTATACCCCTCTGGGGCTGCTATATACCCCTCTGGGGCTGCTGTATACCCCTCTGGGGCTGCTGTATACAGCTCTGGGGCTGCTGTATACCCCTCTGGGGCTGCTGTATACAGCTCTGGGGCTGCTATATACCCCTCTGGGGCTGCTATATACCCCTCTGGGGCTGCTGTATACCCCTCTGGGGCTGCTGTATACAGCTCTGGGGCTGCTGTATACAGCTCTGGGGCTGCTGTATACAGCTCTGTGGCTGCTGTATACCCCTCTGGGGCTGCTGTATATACCACTGGGGAGGCTACTGTATACTACCACTGGGGAGGCTGCTGTATACTACCACTGGGGAGGCTGCTGTATACCACTGAGGGGGCCTGTATACCACACTGCTGGGGGCTGTATACCTGTGCTGGGGTCCACCCTCGGCTTATACACGAGTCAATAGGTTTTCCCAGGTTTTGGGGGCAAAAGTAGGGGGGTCGGCTTATACACGGGTCGGCTTATACACGAGTATATACGGTACTTCTGATGAACTACAAGTGACTTTAGTTTTTTTTTTGAGAAGGGGTGCGCTTTTTTGTAACTTTAACTTTCTAGTTCAGATGATATAAGTGCCTCAGGCTAAGATAGCACAGCGCAGTCAATCCATTTTGCAGCCATTGTCAGCTGGTCAATCCACACCTTGAATGGAGTCATGGATCAGGGTGACTTAGCAGTAATAGTTCATAGGCTAGGGTCAGACTAGCGTCATGCATTTGCTTAATGCATGCGCTATTTCCATGTGCAAATCTGCAAAAACACATGCGTTTGCAATGCATTTGACGTTATGCATTTTTGCAAGTGCACCAAAAAACGCGGTCTGCAGCATTCTTTGGTGCTTTTGCAAATATGCATGCGTTTTTTTAACGTGGGAGACTATGGGCAATCCATCTGTTAACCCATGGTACATGTATGCACCATGCTTTAACGGATGCTTTAACGGATGCGTGAACACATGGTACATACATAATTGAGCCAACAAGTACGCACACATGCCATGAGAATGGCAAGGGAAAAAATGATTCTTTAATGCATCCTGCAAATGGATGCAAGCTCCCAAGTGTGACCCTAGCCATACCTTGCTAGATAGTCAGATGACTGAAGCCAGGATGTGACTAGCGATGACAAAGTACAATGTGTCATGCCTACTGACAACTCAATGGGACAGTCGGCTTTGGATGCATATTAAAAGAGTTTTTGTAGCTTAGTCAACATTTACTGGATTAAGTTTCATAAACCTGATGGTCACAAATCAAGATACCCAGCACAGAGGTTCTCTAAGTGGCAAAATAGCCCTGGTTAGAGAATTCAGCCTCTATGAACATTTTGTGAAGCTTTTTCCTCAGTTCCTCTAAAGCGACTCTACACCAACTCTAGGACTAGTCATTTAGGAAGGCTCCAACTCTAATTTATTAATCCTAGGGCAAACGTCTGATTTCTGCTATTAATGAACTCTAGTCAGTCCTCTGCCTTTTTACAGAATACCTTGACAATGGGTCTATTAGAACTTCTGTCACCCAGTTATGCTCTAAAAACTAATTCATAACCTCTTCTAAAATGAGAGTCAGTTGTTGAAATCTCACAAAGAAAACTTGGTGATGAAATCTGATGTAGAACCATCATCAGGGCAGATATATACAGTATCTTACCTCAGTTCCCAGCACCACTGACCAGGTCCCATGATATTCCTCTGTGTCCTTGCGTATGTAATGATTTATCCTACATAGGGATAAAATATGACATTGATATGATAATTTTATGCATCAATTACAGCCACAATTTATTGAATACATTGGGAGATTTGCCAGGTATGTAGAGTATGTTAAATGAAGGCCATTAAGGCAATTTAGAGAACTGTCAACTACAGACCATGATGAAGTCACTACAGACATTATGAAAAAGTGACAGACTGATTGATCATCAGAGGAGCATCGGGGTCATGGATAGTGACAGTCAAGTATATAATTGTGAAGACAAATAATTATATTAAGGGCTTGTGTCCTGTTTTCTCCACATTCTTTATAAGCAGTCTGATTATTCCGATTAGACTGGAATCAGGTATTCTCTGACATGAAAAGAAGAAAAAATGTTTCTCCACCTTCTCCACTTGGTCCAAAGAATAAAATGAGACACAGACTCAGCCCCATAGAAGAACATAGGTCTAAGTGCTATCCGTGAAATTCAGATACCACTCGGAAAAGAAACTCAGTCTTGTGCATGAGTCCTGGAAAATATTTTGCTTTTGCTTTTTTTCATCTCATTAAAGGCCCCGTCTCACACTTCAATGTGTCGATGAACCGACCAGCAATCCGACTTGACCTAGATCACTGGAACGACTTTCAATGATCGCTAGTGAAATGTCACACGTATAGATATTGTTAACGGCGCAGCAATGATTCCGTGACAAGCAAACAAAACTTGCGGTCTTTAGCTCGCCTACGTTCTTTACTTCTCAATAGGCGAGGTCATTAATGACATCGTTATCGAGGTCTAACACACACCCATACTGCAGGTTTAATGAACGCTCATC
Source organism: Allobates femoralis (assembly GCA_033576535.1). NCBI lineage: Eukaryota > Metazoa > Chordata > Amphibia > Anura > Aromobatidae > Allobates > Allobates femoralis. The sequence continues at coordinate 46,225,970 of JARQOC010000001.1, forward strand.
GTCTGGTTTAAGGTCCGGTTCACCAACCTCCCATCAACAATCTGCCCGATCATTGTTGATCGTTTGTATTTGTCACACTAAACGACGCTGTTACGTTGTTGATAGAAAGACTGAAAACCCATAACGTTTCAACAATATTGTTAACGATATCGTAGTGTGTAACGAGGCCTTTACATTGAGAAACTGAATTTCTTTAATTATTTTAAGTTTTTTATTTGGCAAACATATACAGTAAATTCTACTCTTTCACATCAGTTGTTTTCGCTAATGTGCCGGTAGATCCGGCAGGTGGCGACACATGTGCCGGATCCGCTGCCTAACGGCAGACTTGCGTCCAGGATCCGGCAAGCCCCATGTATTGTCTATGGGGCTTGCGGTCTGGTGCGGCAAGCAGCGTTTTTTTTCGCGGCTCCAAGTACCAGATCTGCCGCATCCGGCGTAACCGCACTTGCCGCAGCGGGCTGCAAGTTCCATAGACAATGCATAGGCTGCAAGTCGTCCATTAGGCAGCAGATCCGGCAGATGCGACGCCACCTGCCGGATCTGCCGCACATCAGCGAAAACAACTTATGTGAAAAGAGCCTTAAGGCCCTGTCACACCTGGCGACGGGGCTGGAGATGTCAGCGGCGACTGGCGGGTGCGTGCACGTGTTTGGCGCCCCGCCAGCGTTGCCGTCCCCCATTTACATCATTTGGCATCAAATGTGAATCTTTGTAATGCTGGAGCACTCAGTGCCAGTCACCATGGGGCAGTGAGACCGGTATCCATGGCGCGCTCCCCTTGCCTGCAGTTCCATGATCTCTGGCGATCTCTTGGCTGTGCATCCACAGCATAATCACCCTGCCTGCAGTCCCACAGCATTTGCTGACTTCCTAGCTGTGTTTATTGGCTCCCGTGGCCTGCGTCCTATGCACAGGTTTTCAGGGAGTGCACTTAGACTGTGTATGTAGCACACTAACACTATTTATGCCACACACTAACATTATTATTTTAACAAACCAACCCAGAACTGCTTCCAATGTGTGTCCCATTGTAGACTCTGCTACACTTCGCACCTGTTTTCACCTGTCCACCACGGCCTGCACCTGCCTACTACAGTATGCACCAGCCTGCACCTGTCCGCCGTGGCTGGACATGCTGTTATCAGATGCTACAGCCTAACCTGCCTGGTTCAGTCGGCTAGTGCCTGTACTAGACTCTCTAGCCGTATCTATCCAGAGACTGTTAACCTTATTTGTAGGAAGCAACCCCTGATTCCAGCTGTTGTGGCTTGGCAGCCACCTTACCAGCTAAGACTATTGCCAACTCCTGTGGTAGTAACTAAAGTCTGGATGGCTTAGCCAAGGTAGCTTCTCCAGTCAGCAAAGTTCTCATTACCCAGAGGGTCCACTCCTGGACGCTCTCCTCCCGCGAACATAACAACCTTAAATTGGATGCTTGTTGCAAACTGAGAGGCTATGGTCACAAGAGCGTTTAAATTGGATGATTGCTAACTGATTTTTAATCTGATCGCATTAGGACCAAGGTTATTCAATGGGGCAGTGCACAAGACCAATTTTTTTTACTGATAGAATCTGTCAGTGAAAATATTACAACATTAGATGCCACCCAACCGTTCAAGTCTACGGATGCATGGAAAATATCAGACTGAACTCGGAGAACATCTGATTTTCGTGGACTCACATTGTCATGAAGATGGAGAAATATTATTTTCCATCTCCTCAAAGTGTGATCTGGTTCTTCCATCTTAGAGAAAGGGATCACACCAAGCTGACACTGATCAAACTCAGATCAGAGCTTGATTGGAGTGTCATTAACATCGACCTGATTCTCTCGGGTGAATCTACAGTCATGTGACCCTAGCCTCGCCTACATAATTAATATAATATCAAAATAGTAAAATAATCTAGCAATAATAAGTAGCAGTGCAATAAACATTTGTTTTACTATTGAGACAAAATGTATAAATCGATAGGATCTCTTCTTATGGCAATGAAAGGGTTTAACAGGAGCCTCCCTGTGCAGGTCATTAGGCAACCGCATACTATTATAACTAAGCATCTGGCCTTATGTCACCGGAAATGTTATTGCAGCAGATAGCTCTTGCAGAGGTTTACCTTTAAATAGGATATCATTTAAGTGCACACAGTTTTCAGCCAGGAAGCTTGTCGCTGAGTCAATAACAAATACATTTTGGTTTTTCGATATGCGTGTGCACTTCTAAATGGTGGAAAGAGATGATTCATAATTTCCATTAAGAGGAGACCTGGCTGTGACTGACAATCTGCCAAGTTTAGTTTTACAAATATTGTAAATGATTATTTTCTGTACAAAAGACCTTCATGCATCGGCCATTGTTGGCAGGGACAAATTGTTAGTTGGACCCTCTGGGGTGCGGTGGGCAATTTACAAAACTGAAGCATTGTGGTTCAAGGAAAAAAGTGCAAAATAGAAAGAAAGTGCAGTAAATGGATGATGTCTGGAGTTAGGATGAAAGGTTGGTGGTCCCTCTCCCGCTGGTTATAAGTAGACCTCCCATGACCTTATTATTCCTAGTATATTCTTATATTGTGTAGCAGAAATGCTTTATTCAGCAGCTGTTTAAGAAAGTAGTGGAACAGAACTGATAGTAATAACATTGTTAACAAAATATGATCATTTTAATTTTTTCATAATTTACAGGCGCTACATTCACAGGATAGGTGATACCTATGCGATTGGATATTGTAGATAAGAATAGGAGAGGCACTCACCAGGTTATCTTAGGAAGCTATATAGAAGGAAAGAGGGCACCACCAATAAGGAACTCCAAATTAGGAGGCAAAAACGGACCGGAGACCCAGTATTCACCCGGGGTGCCAGTGAAAGACAAAGAACACAGTCCAGAAACAAAGTTTAGAAAAAACACGGCACTCACCGGGACTTCAAAAAGCGGTGTCCTTTATTGCAGGGTTTGCGTAACAAAGTGCAGGGAGGGGGTACCGAGGTGACGACGGCACCGTTTCGGGCTCTCGCCCTTCTACGGGTCACCAAAGTTTCTAAACTTTGTCACCGAGTTATCTTAGCTTCTTGTTTATTGGAACAACATGCGAGTACAACGTTCCGGAGACATCAGGTGTCACCGTTCTCTGGAGGGGGCACCGCCGGCTTGTGGACCCTGTGATCTAGTGTAACCTTACCACAGGCAGAGGCAGGGATCAGCTTCCCAGTGTAGTGCCCAGAACCTTTCTTCATAGACCTATGTATTCGCCACAGTCCTAATTCTGGGACCTCCGCTATTCGATGTGGAGCAATGGAATTCACGTAAGACCCTTCTCTAGTCATGGTTTTTAAGAGAAGTGGTCCCACATATACTATGGCCTCTTAGATCCATAGAAGTCAATGGAACATTGTGATGCTTACATACAGTACTACTGCTCTATTCACACAGAGAAACTGGACCCGGGTTCTTGTGATCCATGTTTGTAGTTAATATATCTTGTACGTGAGATAACTTATTTCTGAAGATTAACAGCAGGGGGACTTGAAGTGGTGTAACCTAAAGCTCATGGATTATAAAGCAAAACCTTTAACATCTCCCATGTGGCATTTCTAATTTTGGGATATGGCAGAAAGGCCTTAAAAACTCTTTGGCATGAGGGCCTGGGTGCAAAGGGTAACTTTGGGCCCCACAAAGCTATGACCCGCACTGGGAATAAAGTCTTTTGATCATTCTAGTTAAACTGTCCTGAGTAACCCTAATCAGAATTGGCAGTCAAACATTCAACACTTACTACTGCATCTCAATGAATTAGAATATCATCAAAAGTTAATTTATTTCAGTAATTCAAAACATAAAGTGAAACACATATATTATATAGAGTCATTACACACAGAGGGATCTATTTCAAGGGTTCATTTCTGTTAATGTTGAAGATTATGGCTTACAGCCAATGAAAACCCAATAATCATTATTTCAGAAAATTAAAGTAGGGAGGATGAAGGGTTAAAAACCGCGCTGCCAGCGGCGGACTGGGGTGTCTGGGGCCCACCAGGAAAATCGACTCCAGGGGCCCACCCGGGCCCACCTTCCCCCCTGCCGCCGCCACTGCCACTGGTTTAAAATAGCCGGTGGGAAAGCCAGCGGTGAAAGCACTTCACTGCCGACTTTTCCACCCCGCTAATTCAAATGATGAGCTGCACCACCAAGCACCCAGGGGCCCAGCAGCACCAGACACCCAGGGACCTGCACTACCAGACACCCAGGGGCCTGGCAGCACCAGGCACACAGGGGCCCGCACCCGACAGCACCAGGCACCCAGGGGCCCGTCAATACCAGACACACAGGGGCCCGCACCACCAGGCACCCAGGGGTCCAACAGCACCAGGTACCACCAGGCACCCAAGGGCCATGCACAACCAGGCACCCAGGAGCCCGGCAGCACCAGGCACTCACACCACCAGGCACCCAGGGGCCCGGCAGCCTCAGGCACAACCAGGCACCCAGGGGCCTGCATCACCAGGCACCCAGGGGCCCGGCATCACCAGGCACCTAGGGGCCCACACCAACAGGCACCCAGGGGCCCAACAGCACCAAGCACCACCAGACACCTGGCAGCACCAGTCACCAAAGGGCCTGGCAGAACCAGGCACCACCAGGGACTCAGGGGCCTGCACCACCAGGCACCCAGGGTCCCAGCAGCACTAGGCACCCAGGAGCCCGGCAGCACCAGGCACCACCAGGTACCCAGGGGCCCAGCAGCACCAGGCACCCAGGGGCCTGCACTACCAGGCACCTAGGGGCCTGGCAGCATCAGGCACCCAGGGGTCCACACCAACAGGCACCCAGGGGCCCGGCAGCACCAGGCACCAACAGGCACCCAGGGGCCTGGCAGCACCAGGTACCTGAACCAACAGGCACCCAGGGGCCCAGCAGCACCAGGCACCACCAAGCACTCAGGGGCCTGGCAGCACCAGGCACCACCAGGGACCCAGGGGCCCGGCAGCACCAGGCACACAGGGGCCCGCACCACCAGGCACCCAGGGGCCCGACAGCACCAGGCATCACCAGGCACCTAGAGGCCTGGCAGCACCAGGCACCCGCACCAACAGGTTCCCAGGGGCCCAGCAGCACCAGACACCACCAAGCACCAAGAGGCCTCGCAGCACCAGGCACCAACAGGCACCAAGGGGCCGGCAGCCCCAGGCACCCAGGGGCCCAGCAGCACCAGGCACCCAGGGGCCCAGCAGCACCAGGCACCACCAAGCACCAAGGGGCCAGGCAGCAACAGGCACCACCAGGGACCAAGGGGCCCACACCACCAGGCACCCAGGAGCCCACACCACCAGGCACCCAGCGCCCAGCAGCCCCATGCACCCGCTGCTAGCCACTACAGGCCTTCCAGCCAGCAGCAGCAAAGATGTGATGGTGGAGCACTGTCTTGGACCCTTGGCCCCAGGCTGGTGACTGAGGAGCCCATCTCTTCAGTAATCAGCCTCCCCCCCCTCTCATACTCAAGCAGCGCTGTTCAGCTGCTGCAGCCTGGCTTGGGGCGACACCAGGTCCATCCTCTGCAGCACGATGAGCGACGGCACACACACAGGAAGGAAGCAGTCTTAGGGCGTGACATCATCGCCTGGACTGTCTGACTTCCTGCGCACGCTCCAGCGCTTATCGCGCTGTAGAGGAGTCAGGGCGGCACTGTGACAGCAGGCAAAACAGGGAGATCGGTCTCCCTGCTCTGCTGCTGCAAAGAGGCACCATCACTAATCATATCGACAGTGTGCCGATATGATTAGCGATTATTACAGGAGGGGGGCCCTCAACTCTCCATACTGGACCCAGGGAGGGTAGCCAGGCAGGGCTTGGGAGGCGTGGCCATCAAGTCTCGGAGCCCCCCGGGGATTCTCCCGATCCTCTGGTGGGCCAGTCCGCCCCTCCACACTGCTGTATTCCACGAGAAATCAAAGGGTGAATATAATATTGATTTATTAGTCAACATGTTTCAGAGTTCCCATTAATGCCCTGAAATTTGGCAATATTACATTGATTTTATGATAATATTCTAATTCATTGAGATGCACTAGTATGTACATTATCTGGGTATGAATGGATCAATACACTTCCAGTTTTTTGCTCATTTACGTTCTACTTTTTTATTGCCTAGCACCTCATTGCTGTTGTTGATGGAAATTTTTGGCCGGTCTATGACATATTGAGATTTCTTCCAATATGAGATGGTACATTCACAATAAAGTCTCACCTGTGTGGCAGAACAAGTCTATCATACTGTATATGTGCAACGACACTTGCTCAAATGATGAACATAGCAATATAACTATAGAGAACAATGAAAAGGCTGAGATATTAAGCAGGTACTTTTTATCTATATTTACCAATGAACTGCCTGTGCCAGGCATCAGTCAGCAAGGTAGAAGTCAAAGTTATTAATCTATTAAAGCTAAATTAACATGAGAAGAACTACGGCGGCGTCTGAGTAAATTCAATATTGACAATTACCCTGGGTCAAATTGCAATCATCCATGGATATTGAGGGATTTGAGCTTAGTAATTAACAGACCGCTGTATCTTATCTTCTTAAACTCTCTTGGAATAAGTATTACACATGTCAATAATAGAAAGTAAACATCTTTCTATAGATGCCATTGACATAAATTTCTCACCAGATATCAGTAACAACCCATCCAATCCACACAGGCACAGAAGTCAACGAATGGATGAATGTCCATGGGGAAATGTATTGATAGTCACACTTACCGGAATTTATATAAAACTTTGCACAAATGTTACTTAAAAATTGGTGACCTGTTCAAAACTTGTATCATCCACTGTATACCTCTCACAAATTGCCTTTCAAAGGGAATTTGCCTTTCAAAGGTTTTTTTTCTTCTAGATTATTTGTAAGAACCATGGGGTAGTGTCACGATGTAGTGAGAATGCTGATGAGGGAATGGCAGTTATGGGCAGGATGACCAGGGAAGACTAGTCTGACCCTAGTCTAGGAACCCTGAATGGCCCTGATCCCGAAGGTATCGCTAAAGGTGAAAAGGTTCGGGCCTCCAGCCTCTCCCTAAAACTCCTCCACAAGCCCTGTGCTATTCCCCCTCACCTCCCTCCACAGAACTGGGATAGAGCAACTCCAAAGGAAAGGACTTCAGCAACACAAACACACAGGTCAGCACAGCACGGCTTTCAGGCATGAAGTGAAACTCCATCAGCAGCACCACCTGGTGGAAGGAGAGGCTACTTAAAGGCTAGGGGGATGGGAGTTCAAGTGAGTCACACATTAACCCCTCACCCAGCAGTTGAACCTAACAGTGAATGCAGTTATGGAGCACAACACAGGAGGCCAGGGCCTTCACAACTATCAACCATGCAGCTCTTAAAGACAAACATACACAGCAGCATGCAGCAAGGTCAGCGCCACCTAAGCGAATGACAGTACCCCCTCTTTTAAGAAAGGCCTTTGTTCTTGACTACGGCACATCCGAAAGAAACCCACATCCCCTGAGTGAAGAGATATGAAAGACATTACGGGTTGCCAAACCTGGGGGTAGGTCAAGGTGGTACAACACAGGATTACAAATGGCCGATATCCAAAACGGTCCTATAACCCCAGAACCAGGAGCCCCAGCAGCACACCTCCACCTGACATGTTTGAACAACACCCACACATACTCATTAACTCTCAGGTCTGGACCTACACGTTTACTTCCAAATCTACGGTCACAGTTAGAAGGCACACATCCAGGATGTAAAACTGCAGCAGTGTCCCCTCGGGGCCCAGGGCTCCCTCCCCTGGAGTGCACAGCAGGAACCGCCGCCCCTCTCCGGCTCCTCCTCCTGGAACGATGCCTAGACCCACTATTAATCTAAGGCATAGTCTGGACTCCACCCCCTCTTCCAGGCTCACTCCCATTCACTTCTGGACGTGGGATAGGAGTTGGTGCAACCAGTACAGTAGAAATAGTTGTGTGGTGACCCTGCATCCACATAGGGAACTGCAGCCAGGCAGAAGGTAGACAGTTTGTGCACCAAACACCCTCACAGCACACACATCCACTGGCTCACAGCACCCAACCCGTAGCCCGGGACTCTAGGCGAGCAAGCGGTAGTGGGGTTTAGAGGAAAGTGGGTGGGAAGGAAGGTCATGTGACAGATAGTAAAAAAAGAGGAAAAAAGGAGGAAGGAGTTAGTAGGCCAGAGTAGGCTGAGAAGTAAAGGTCAAGTAGGTGGAGTTGGCCGAGCAGCCAAGACCAGAAAGACAGTGACACATCCCGGTGGGATTGGGCTCCCTGGAGACATAGAATCCACAGAGACACCGTTCCCTAGAGACAAAGCTCGTCCATAGCCGGCATCCCAAGGGAGTGTGAGGACAGAGACCGGACCAGCATCACTGGGTCAGAGCAAAACAGTAGCACCGACCAACTACAGGCGGGATAGATTCCCTGATTGCATCTGGAGGTCACCCGGGTAGGAAAGAGATGGTGATCCCTTGAAAGACAGGGTCACCCAAGCTAGGCTAACACCAGAGTGAAGAAGATGGAGTATCCGTTGAAACGCGTAGTGATTGCTTGAATAAACAAAATAATCTTTTAAATATCTGTACCTGATCCTTTGCAGCGCCCTCAAAACTGCATATTATTTCTTTTTCTTAACACCAGAGTGTCGGCTCTGAGGGGGACTGAAGTTGCACACTGGCTCCCCAGACAAACCAGCGGGGAACACAGATTCCAGATCCATGTTTCCACTACAGGGTTGGAGGCTCAGCAGCATCCAGGAGGACCCGGCTTACCGCCCATACACATAGGGGGAAGCTACACACAAAGGGGCCGAGCTGCTGACATACAATCCACTAGGAAGAACAGAAAGAGAGAACCAGCCTGAAAGGTTATTAGGAGGAGTGAGGGGTCTCAGAGTGGCAGCCTGGCTGCAGAGGGTTCAAGTATCCACAGTTAATGGAGTTGTGAATTGAACTGTACTGTGAACTGTGTTGTAAACTGCTTGAGCTGAAGAACTTGAAAGTAAACCCAGTGAACCCTGCTTCAGTTTCCCGTATCTGTTTCCAGCTATTCTGAACTGTGCATTACACCTTTTACCCTGCCAGGAGCAGCCCGATCCGCGGCGGGCTCATCCATCTAGCTGCAGCCCATCCATCCCTCCATCCTCCTGGCAGAGCTGCGCTTCAGCGGTGGTCCCCTCACTGACCACAACCCGTGGGTGGTGTCACGACAAACTAGCCTTGTGTAAATACCCCTTTTACTTATGAGAAACCGGGACACGGTCCGGACCAAGACCGCCATGATATCCCCAGCAGTACCCTGGTCCGGTACAGAGTAGCCCATACCAGTGGGCTCCACAGTTGTAGCAAGGCAATTACTCACACAGAAAGCCCCCCAAATTACAACCTTTGTGGACCACCAGTCAATTACTGGGTTGTGTTTCTCCAGCCAGGGAAGGCCCAATACAATGGGAGTGGGCATGTTCTCCAAGAGGTGACAGGACAGAACCTCCTGGTGGAGAGTTCCTATGCTCAAGTTCACATTACGCACCACTTGGGAGAGGACCTTCTGGCTGAGTGGAACTGAGTCGATCGAGGCAATGGGAATGGGTCTCACTAAAGCACTGCAGGTGAGATCATGAGCCTGAGCAAAGCGAGAATCCATCAAATTGACCCCCGCTCCGCTATCGACCAGAACTGGCACAGTTTCAGTTTTACCATCCACCACCACCTTGGCAGACAGTGGGAACAGAGACTTAGCGAGGAAGGAAAGATAAACTCTCTGGTCGTCTCGACCCGAGGTAGGCTTCTTCTGAGACTGCGTGGTCTTGGAGTGAAGTGGAGAAACCTGAATAAAATGGTCAGATTTTCCACAGAAAAAATATACTTCCCCCCACTTGGTGGACAGTAGCCACAGGAGGTCTAACACGAGAACCTACTGCCCCAAACTGCATGGGTTCATCGGGTATAGATCAGCAGAGATAGGTACAGGAGACATAGAAGGTTTTGTCCTCTCCCTCAGGCGTCTGTCAACCCGTATGGCTAGGGACATCGCAGCCTCCAACAACTCAGATGCGGCGTACTGAACCAGGGTGTCTTGCAGTCTAGCTGACAAATCCAAGCAGAACTGACTCTGGAGGGCTGGGTCATTCCACTGGGTGTCAGTCGCCCATCTCTGAAACTCCGAGCAGTACTCCTCTACTGTTTGTGTGCCCTGCGCTTGAGTTTACGGAGATTAGACTCAGCAAAGGTCACCCTATCTGGTTCACCGTAACCTGAGCCAGAGCAGCAAAAAACCCGTCCACCGACCGTAGCGATGGTGAGTCGGCTGGGAGAGAAAAGCCCCAGGTCAGTTGGTCCCCTTTAAGAAGGGAGACTATAATCTCCACCCGCTGTTCCTCACTTCCCGATGAACGGCCCGGAGACTAAAATAAAGCTTACAGGCTTCACGGAACACAAAAAATGTGTCTCTTCCCCCAGAAAACCTATCTGGAAGAGAGACCTTGGATTCAGGCATGGCCTGAGCATGAGCCGACGCCAGGTAACTCACAACTTGCTGCAGCTGTTGCATTACCAGAGTCCACAGAACAGTTACCTCTTCAGAGATGGTCTGCAACAGGTGAGAAAATGCATCAGCTGAGGCAGTCTGCGACATAGTGACTCAAGGGAAAAGGTATGGGCTGCTGTTAATATCACAATGTAGTGAGAATGCTGATGAGGGAATGGCAGTTATGGGCAGGATAGCCAGGGAAGACTAGTCTGACCCTAATCTAGAACCCCGAATGACTCTGATCCCGAAGGTATCTCCAAAGGTGAAAACGTTCGGGCCTCCAGCCTCTCCCTAAAAGTCTTCCACCAGCCCTGCTCTATTCCCCCCTCATCTCCCTCAACAGAAACGGGATACAGCAACTCCAAAGGAAAGGACTTCAGTAACACAAAATACAGGTCAGCACAGCATGGCTTCCAGGCATAGAGTGAAACTCTATCAGCAGCACCAACTGGTGGAAGGAGAGGCTACTTAAAGGCTAGGGGGAGTTCAAGTGAGTCACACATTAACCCCACAACCAGCAGTTGAACCTAATAGTGAATGCAGTTCTGGAGCACAACACAGGAGGCCAGGACCTTCACAACTATTTACCATGCACCTCTTAAAGACAAACATACACAGCAGCATCCAGCAACGTCAGCGCCAACTAAGCATGTGACAGGTAGGGGAAGAGATACTAACTAATTCCAGAGATATGTCACTACTGGGGTGTGTTTTTGTTTCAATAAAATCAGTGTTTTATCAGCAGGAGATTATAACTAGAGGACCAGCTGCCAACAAGCCTCCTGGTCCAACCACACCCCCACCCTTGATTAGCAGCTGTCAATATATAGTGTACACAGAAAGCTGCCAATCAGTAGTGTGAGCAGGATTTTACACAGCTCAGCATTCAACAGAACTCAGCTAAATCTGCAGTAGAGAAAACTGTGATTCTATTACAACTGCTGCACCCAGTGAAGTGATAAATCGCTTGAATCAGGATCTTTGCCCTTACACCATGTTGATGTCAGATTTCATTTAAGGGTATCTTTCTGAATAAATTTACTTCTGAAATTATTGGTATTAATATGTTGGTCCAAGAACAAAATTAACATTGATTACTGTTTTTCCTTATTTCTATGTAACAAAATGTGAAAAATTGAGCATAGCGCTTTAAATTAGCCTTGAAGTGCGGTGGTCCAACATTAATGGTGCAGCCAGGGTCACCTATCTGGCTAATCGTTACTCGGATGCTTCGCTCTGTGCCAGTCATTCCACTGGCTGCCTATACACTGTATGATCCAATTCTAATTGCTTGTTCTCACCCACAAAGCTCTTCACAGTGCAGCACCTCCCTACATCTCCACCCTCATCTCTGACTATCACCCTACCCTTTCTCTACATTCTACACGTGACCTTCAAATAACATTCGCACTAATTCGTACCTCTCGCTCCCGACTCCAAGACTTCTCCCAAGCTGCACCAATTCTCTAGAATGCTCTACACCAAGATATTAGGACCATCCTTGACTTACAAGGTTCTAGGCGCTCCCTAAAAATACATATTTTCAGGGTGGCCTATCACATTCCCTAATCAAAGTCCATTATCAGTAGCCCATTCATTATTTCTCTGAATATAATTTTCCATCAAACTCCACCAAACCCAAAATCTCTACACAGATTGGTTGGTGACGGCTCATGCAGCTTTTATCTATCTCCCATTTCTTTAAGAGAGCTTGACCATCATTGTAAATAAACACTTGCATTCTATGTCACCCCCACCTCATTGTAGATTGTAAGCTCTTATGAGCAGGGTCATCATTATTTTTGGTTTAATTCATGTATTATCTAAAACTGTCACTTATGACTGTAAAAAATTGTGAAAGTATTCGGCCCCCTTGAACTTTTTAACCTTTTGCCACATTTCAAGCTTCAAACATAAAGATATAAATTTCACATTTCTTTTTGTGAAGAATCAACAACATGTGGGACACAATCGTGAAGTGGAATGAAATTTATTGGATATTTTAAACTTTTACAACAAATAAAAAACTGAAAATTGGGGCGTGCAATATTATTCGGCCCCTTTACTTTCAGTGCAGCAAACTCACTCCAGAAGTTCAGTGAGTATCAGACCACTGCAAATCTACCAAGACCCGGCCGTCCCTCTAAACTTTCATCTCGAACGCCACCTGGGAGACACCAATATGTGGAATAAGGTGCTCTGGTCAGATGAAACCAAAATCGAACTTTTGGCCACAATGCAAAACGATATGTTTGTTGTAAAAGCAACACAGCTCATCACCCTCAAAACACCATCCCCACTGTCAAACATAGTGGTGGCAGCATCATGGTTTGGGTCTGCTTTTCTTCAGCAGGGACAGGGAAGATGGTTAAAATTGATGGGAAGATGGACGGAGCCAAATACAGGACCATTCTGGAAGAAAACCTGTTGGAGTCTGCAAAAGACCTGAGACTGGGACGGAGATTTATCTTCCAACAAGACAATGATCCCAAACATAAAGCAAAATCTACAATGGAATGGTTCAAAAATAAACATATCCAGGTGTTGGAATGGACAAGTCACAGTCCAGACCTGAATCCAATGGAGAATCTGTGGAAAGAGCTGAAAACTGCTGATCACAAACGCTCTCCATCCAACCTCACTGAGCTCCAGTTGTTCTGCAAGGAAGAATGGGCACGAATTTCAGTCTCTCAATGTGCAAAACTGATAGAGACAAACCCCAAGAAACTGCAGCTGTAATCGCAGCAAAAGGTGGCGCTACAAAGTACTAACTCAAGGGGGATTAATAATATTGCATGTCCCACTTTTCAGTTTTTATTTGTTTAAAAAGTTTAAAATATCCAATAAATTTCGTTCCACCTCACGATTGTGTCCCACTTGTTGATTCTTCACAAAAATATTAGAATTTATATCTTTTTAAGGGTGCCAAATACTTTCATATGGCATTGTATATGAACCTCTGAACTGTAAAGCTCTACTGAATATGTTGGCGCTATAAATAAAGATTATTATTTGCAGTCTTTTTAATGTATTTCCATTCTAAATCACAAGTAAAGTCAACTCTTGATTTCTCAGGATTACCACAAAATAGGTATAATTTTTTTCATTCTTGTTCTAGTACATGTTGAGAGCAACATTTACTCCAGAAAAAAAGGGTCATGAGCCACATCCAGCTCCTGCCCTATCACAGTAATGACACCCAGAGTCCCCATTACCGGTGTAATGACAGCCAAACTTTTTCCCAGAAATCACACTAAGGCAGTATACCAAACTTTAAGGGCTTCCTACCTTACCCCCCTTTCCAGGGATTCCTACCTTACCCCCATATCCAGAGGTTCCTACTTTACCCCCAAGTACAGTTGTTCCTACCTTAACCCCATGTCCAGGGGTTCCTACCTTACCCCTATGTCAAGGGGTTCCTACTCTACCTTTCCCTCATGTCCAGGAGTTCCTACCTTTCCTCCATGTCTAGTGATACCTCCTTATCCCCATGTCTAGGGGTTCTCACCTTACCCCCTGTCCAGGGATTCCTACCTTACCCCCATCTCCAGAGGTTCCTACTTTCCCCCCATGTCCAGTCGTTCCTACCTTATCCCCATGTCCACGGGTTACTACCTTACCCCCATAATCAGGGGTTCTTATTACCTTCATGTCCAGGGGTTCCTACTCTATCTTACCCTCATGTCCAGGGTTTCCTACCTTACCTCCATGTCCAGTGGTTCCTCCTTATCCCCATGTCTAGGGGTTGTTACCTTACCCCAATGTCTAAGGGTTCCTACCTTACTGCCATGTCCAGGGGTTCCCACCTTATCTCCATTCAGATCTGCTCTTCTGTGTGGGGCTACTCATAAATCACCATCTGGAGCCCTGTTCTTCATAGCTGTTTGCAAAACCTGGTGTTTATGTACCAAGCTGGAAGACAGTTGCAAACCACACATCGCAAACCCGTGAGCCACACATCATGGGCCCGCGAGCCACACATCATGGGCTCATGTGGTTCCAGAACTGCAGGTTGGGAACCCCTGTTCTAGGATCTATAAAGCCATATCACTAATTTCAGTAGTTATATTGCCTGACAAAATCCCCTTAAGAAACTCCGGAGCCATTTTTTTTCGGAGAGCTGTGTTGGCTCATTAACAAATAAACATGTACTGATTCACATTGCTGATATATTAATACCAATTAAAGAGAAGTAACAAGACAATTTACATTTATTGCGTCTCCGTTTCCATCAGCCAGATGTGAGGATCGTAGATCTTAATACATCAGACGGCTCTAAACCTTGTTGTACGAACAACCATCACATTTCATGGTCCGATTTGATGGGACTGTTTACATTCGGAGGCAGCATTCCTCCCAATTTGTTTGCTCACCTAAGGCTGTACATTCATTCCCTTAGCTGTCCTTCAAGTAATGAAATGCGTGTGCATACTAATTACCCAGTCATGAATGGAGCCATGGGACTTACTCATCAATTAAAAGGACCTGATAAAATTAGAAGGATGCTGACATTATTTTATATTCGGTGCACTGCAGGCAAACAATTTAATGAAGCAAAGAGCATATTGTTAATAATAGAAAAGCAGAAGAATGTGTAAGAGTCCGCGCCATAACGGAAGAATCCATCAAGAATCATTTTCATGTTATTACAAGGCTCACAGGAGACTGCAGGAGACGGTAATGTGAATCACTGCAGTGTTTGTTGTTCTTCAGACTTGACTTGTAAATCTATCGCCTCCATTGCATTATAGATAAATTATATTCTGCTCTCAGGATTCGAGCTGGCAAATACATTGTAATAAAAGAGTAAAACTAGAATCCCCATGCACATGAAGATATAAAGGGTCAACATCAAACCAGACAGTATCACCGGATAACAACTGATGAGAGAATGACTCAAGATGTGCACTAGGAAGCCATCTTTTCTCCCAAGGTCAAGTCAAAAACTTTTCCAAAACATTAAAATGCCCCTATTAGACAATTAATTTTTATATTTTATATCACAGTTCCTGTTTGGCAGTAAATTCAGTTGTCCTGCTGATACTTTTCTTTAACTGGGCTCAAACTAGTAAAAACAAACAAAAGAAGTGATACTAATGCCCACCAGTCTCTTCTTCCTAGTTGTGTCTTAAAGCACAGGTTGTGCGTTAGATGTAAGCCCACTGCCCGATATATATACTCAATTTCCAATGTCTTCACCTTTTACCGAAGCTGTTTCGGTCCTGGGGCGCCATCTAGTGTTCGTAACTTCTGATTGGCCAGGAGTCAGACATGACATCACAAGAGCTCAATGCATCTCTATGATAGCCAGAACAAGGCCGGAACAAGGCTCCCATATAGTTGTATTGAAGAGTGACCTCCAGCATGCTCCATGAAACACTGGAGTCACTTAGATTTAAAGAATCACTCCATCTGTGCAATAAAAAAAATGCTGGAGTGGGGCTTTAACACACTGGATAGGCCATAAATAGGCCAATAATAATAATAATAATCTTTATATAGTGCCAAATATTCCGCAGCGCCTTACGAATCAGAGGTTCATAAACAGTCATAAGTGACAGTTATAGGAAATACAATAACCAAAGCAAAAATAATGATGACCCTGCTCATAAGTGCTTACAATCTACAATGAGGTGGGGGTGACACAGAGTAAAAGGGCTTAGTTACAATGATGATCCAGCCAACTTGAAGAAATGGGGGATAGATAAGAGCTGCATGAGTCATCACCAGCTAATCTTTTCAGTGCTTTTGGATATGATGGGGTCTGACAGAGAGTTATCTTCACAGAAGGAGTAAGTGGGCCCTGTATATATAAAGAATTTTGACTAGGGAGCATGATAGGCATCCCTAAAACTGTGTAAGTTGTGGATAGTCCTAATTTCTTGGAGTAAAGAATTGGTGCATCTCGAGAGAAGTCCTGGAGCTAGGAGTGAGAGGTTCAGATTAATGCAGATTGTAGTCGAAAATCCACAGCGGAGTATGGAGAATGGGTAGGGTGGTAGACAGAGATGAGTGTAGAGATGTAGGGAAGTGCCACACTTTGAATAGATTTGTTGTGGGTGAGAACAACCAATTTGAATTGGATCCTGTAGTGTACAGGCAGCCAGTGCAATGACTGGCACAGAGAGGAAGTGTCCGAGAATTAGCCAGATAGGTGACCCTGGCTGCTGCATTAAAGATGGACTAAAGAGGGCAAAGTCTAATGAGGGGGAGTCCAATTAATAGAGAATTACAATAACCAAGGCGGGAGTGGATCAAGGCACAGTGAGGGTTTTTGTTGTTTTCATGGTAAGAAAGGGGCGGATTTTAGAGATGTTCTTCAAGTCCCCGCGACAAGAGCGGACGAGAGATTGCATGAGGGAGGTGAAGGAAAAATTAATGTTAGACATAAGACCCAGACAGCGAGCCTGCTGACTAGGCATTATTGTAGTGAGGTGAGCAATTCAGATTGTATCATAGAAATGGATATGGAAATGAACTGTGCACAGTCCGCTACTGCCCCTTGTGGACAAGTGCTGAAACAAACGCAGGGAAGTGGGAAATTCCCTTTTCAGCAAATGTGTTTACTCAGGAAGAGAGAGCAGCAGGAAGTCAGTGCAGATCCAGAGCTGAGCCAGGGAAGACCTGCGTGTGGATGTCTGTTGAAAGTGGACTACTTTGCTACACCTTGCCGGAAAAATCACCCCGCAGAAGCCCCCGTGACTGATCCTGGGTCACTGGACTTTGGTGCTGTGACTCTGGCCGCTCTGCAAAACCTTGCCCGCCGAGCACCCGGAGTGCATGTGCAGGGGCCGTGACCGACATAAGGGAGCCATTTGTACTGCCGTGATCTCCCTCCTGCTGCTCGGGGTGCCCCGAGACTGAGAGAGACTTCTGTGCTGCTGTGGGCCCCCTTCTGCTGCTCGGTGTGCCCTGAGACTGGGAGAGACTAACAAAGAAAGATTCCGTCACCTGCGGAAGGAGACCAAAGAAGAAGACTGAGGAGTTTCCCCCTTTAGCGCTGCATCGGGACCCGTCCTCGTGAGATCCCCAGGCCTGCGATGTGGGAGCGACATCTTCTCCTGTGATAGACTGGTACGTGATTTTAGGGAAAGTTAGGGAAAGATACCTTCATTGTTGTGTTTTTTTTCTTTTCTTGCTGCGTACCCGGAAGAAGTGAAGATCCAGAGACTCTAATATATACAAGTGTGCATATAGTTCGGTTGACTGTGATATAAACATGTTTGCCAGTAAAGAAACGTTATTATCGCTTAAACCTGAGTATGGGATTCTGTTGAGAAAGATCATACACACACACCCGCGGCCTTACCACCGGTCGCTACATTATCATGGTGCCGCACACTGAGAGAGAGATTTAGGGAGTTAGTGGAGGGCCGGAGCAGAAGGTCAGTTTTGGAAAGGTTGAGTTTCAGATAGAGAGTGGACATGATGTTAGAAACTGCAGACAGGAAGTCACTGGTGTTCTGTAGTACAGTGGGGGTAAGGTCAGGAGATAGAGTGTATAGTTGTGTGTCATCAGCATAAAGATGGCACTGGAAGCCCCAATTGGACAAATTGGACACATTTGATACTACATGGACTCGGGTCATGCTGGTATGCCCGTAACATGCATTGTCCATCCCCCCCAGCTGTCGTCTCCCTCTCCTCACTCTAAGGCCTTGCAACCCATGTCTGTTTGTTTATAACTTTGTGCCATAAAGCTCCGGTCAGCTGGTCACAATACCATGGTTTCTTTCATTGGCTTATTGTGAACTTACCTGTTCACCCAGGAAGGAGTTACTGCAAAGTCCCTTGACAAGCGGCTGTAGTGGTGAGACAATCCTATGTACTTTATTGAAGTCTGTGCCCCGGCGTTTAAGCGCTTTCGGCTCTGATATTTGTAACCTTTAACATTGACCAACAGCACTGTAGTTGCTCAATAATAGTAAAAAAAATGATGAAAAATACAATAATCGTGAATTCAGTGAATAAAAACAATATTCCTATTATTATATAAAGGGCTCATGAGCCACCCTCCCTCCCAGTGATCTACATTATGCATTCATAAAGCCGACATCGAGGTCTGAAAATCTTTCCAATTCAGAGAAAGATCTTGTGGATATAATGAAGGAGTTCCCGGAGAGTTACCAGTGTGGAATACATTGCAGTAATGGGAATCATTTCTTAATGATAACTCTCCTTTAATGATATGTGCTGCACCCATTCATCCAGGGAATTTAATTGTGAAAAATTTCCCATTTTTTTTTTTTTTTAAATGCTTTTCTCCCTGAGGCACAATTAATAACGCATCTGGAAATAGGAATCATTTCTATTATACTCATAGGAGGTCCAGGGTATAAAAAAAACCAAAACATTATCCGTTGATTAGGACTCCACCGGAGAAAAAAAGGCATTATTTATGTAGTGCGGATGTGAGTTCATTATTTCGCAGCCTTTAGGTTATTATTAATGATATTCATTCTGAAAGGGAACATCTTAATGGGAAGCGCTCTTCATAGCGGAGAATAATTGCCTCTATTTTTACTCCGCATTGATTTTCATATCATTTGTTTCCGATGGGTGCTCTGTTCCTATTGAATATCATAACATTTCCAAAGTGTCATTTTCAAGTTGTGCACACAGCATCATTGGCTGTCGGAGCTGATCAAATATTCACCCTTGAAGGAGGAGAATAAAGGAATGGCTCGAAAAAACATTGTGCCCTATACACAAAAAGCCGCCGTAGGACGTCCCATTGTGTCACTGTATTTAAATCCACCATCCGAATCATATTCATTATGGGCCTCTAATAGCATATATTACCGCGGTTTCTCATGAACATGCCGTTGTCAATTTGAAGTGATTGTTGCATGCTGATTTCACTGAAATGGGTAATTTTACGTTTCGCGGAAGAGAACTAATGCATTTTTCATGTCTTGCAGGCGGAGGCCTGGAAAATCATTTTCTTCTTGTCATATGATAAATAGTCACGAGTAATAACATTATTTTACATGTAGACCTTTCCATACATCTAATATTGCAATGACACTAAGGTTAGACGGATTTAGGAACTTCTTAATATTCACAGATGACTCAAAATAAAAGGTTCGTCGTAATGTGGATAACTTGTTTTTTATTTTGTATGACCTTATCAAAAGATATGACTGCCGATATGTTTTGAAAGCCATCATAATCATTAAGGACCCGATTTATTATTGTATTTTTTGCCTTTTTTTATTGTTTTTGGTATTTGTTGCACATTTTAGCTTATTCCTAATTTTCCTTTGTAACATGAGTCTTTTTTAAAGGCTATATTAGGCCCCTTTCATATCAGCTGATTTGCAGCAGATCTGGCAGATTTATCGCATCTGCCGCATAAGGATTGCACTTGCGGCACACTTGCTGCAAACCCCATTCATTATGGGACTTGCGTCAGGAGCGGCAAATGCGGTTAAAAAAGAGCAGCTAGCAGAGGTTTTTGACCTCCCGTGACTCACCGTTGCCAGATGCTCATGTCTCAGGCGATGCAGCACTTGTCACGATTCCGCGCCTAAGGCTGTGGGGGCCCGGTGGTCAGGTCAAAGGGGGTGAATGGATGGGGATAATTCTTATTGTCGTGACGCCACCTGCGGGGGTCCGGTGAATGCACCGGCGCTGCTCGGGCCTCCGGGGGATGTGCGGCAGCTAGATGGGACGCTCCCCACAGGATGAGTGGGAGTCCCCGGGGCCAGGAGCTGCCTTTGATGGATTATGGCAACTCAGTAGCTACTGTGGGTTAATCCAGGAATAATGCTCGGACACATAAAGTCTTTTGGGTACCTTTACTGATGACAATAGGTATATTCAACCGGGTGATGAGGTTGACACTCCTGGAGTTTCCACAGCAAGCAGTAGTGTAGGCTTCCTTGTATACTCTGTTCGGGTGAGGTCGGGTAGATATGGAATCCTGCCGGACCGGGTTGTACGTTCTGGTGGAACGTGATTCACCTGAGTTTGCTGCACTGAGGGCGCTATCAAAGGGATCAGGTGAATTCCTCCTACTTCCCTGGGCTCTCATCTGATGATGCTATAGGTGTACAGGGAGGTAGACTTCCTGGTTGGGGTGCTGGTTTCTCTGCAGCCGGCGATGTGGCTCCTGCAGCTCGGTCCCAGTGACCGGATTGTTAGGGAGAGTTAGGATAACTCTTCTGTCCCTGTGAGGTATTTTCCTCCTGTCCTATGACCCCAGTTACAAGGGTCTCTCACTCGTCTGGGTGTGCTGGTATGGGCCTAGTGTGGCTCCAGTACCAGGTCAGCTCTCCTAGCTGTTGTCAGTTCTAAAGTGACTGCACACTCTCTTGTTTCTCTCTCCAGGACCTGTATTTATAGGGGGAACAGGCTTAAAGTAACCAGTGGAGCTCCCCCTAGAGGCCTGGGGTGAAAAGGGGTCTTAAAGGTGTTTTGTTAGTGGTGGTTCTGCTTGCTGTGTACATTCCATTTGTGTACCAAGAGTTCTGTGGTGCCCCAACCAGGGTGCCAGGGTGCCACAACCGCAAGTGTCGGATCGCGGCAAAAACCACATTTGCCACACTGTCCGCAAGTCCCATAGAGAATGAGTAGGGCTTGCCGCAAGTGTGCCGCAAATGTGCCACAAGCATGCCGCAAGTGCAGCCGTTACGTGGAAGATGAGGAAGATGCTGTAAATCTGCCGTATGTGCCGCAAATGAGCAAAAACACTGATGTGAAAGGGGCCTTAGATGTTTTTTTCCTGAGATGTTTTTTTTAGGTTTTGGTGGTTTTCAGGACTCATTGTAAGCTTATACCAACTAACAATTCAGTAGCACCAAACAAGCATTCAACAGCAAGTTAGCATTGCGGCTGCCGACCACTTCCTGTTGATTTCTCCTAGGTCTGAAGGTGGGGAGAAGGAAGCCGGTGATCATTGGATGCGGGGCTCATGTGAAGTCACGATATCATGGGAGCCCCGAGCCGTGGTTACCGACAGTGTAGGAAATGCAGCAGCATGGGAGGTGAGTACAAGGTTTATTATTTTAACTGAGGTAAGCAAGTTGATACAGAAGAGATGTCCTAGTAGTGGAAACCCCTTTAAAATTAGAACAGCAGTTTTCTATACAATTCAATGGGACCTTAAGCATCAGATCTCAGCAATGGTCACTCGACGGTGGCACCAAATGTCCCCTGACGAAGGCAACCACGCCGGAACATGCGTCAGGACCTGTCATCATTCCAGCAGTTGGGAGCATGCAGACAGATTGGTCACTGTTGACTCTTTGTTACACCTTTATATATTGTTATTTATTTATTTATCTACTATACTCATAACTATTATATCTAAATTTATACTGATCTATTATAACCTGATTATTCTTTGTACCTTACAATATATTTCTCTTCAACTCTATTCTCAGTGTTCTTATTATTGAAGTTTATATCCTTTTTTCTTTATATTTTTACAATTACCTAAAAAATCATGTTTTAGTTATTCTATTTTGGCTCTTAATTTTCTTCCTTTGGTTTTGATAGTATTATTTTATTGTTAACTTATTATACTCATTATTTGCTTTGGGGGATATACTATAATAATACTATATACATCATATCTACTATATAATTACCTAAGACGTTTTCGTGTCGGACCCCGACAACGTGCCGTGGATATGTCACACTCTGTGACGTCAGCACGCCGAAGCATTGGCCGCGTAGCGGCCATTGCGAGTCGCTGACGTCACCACGTACGAGCAATGGCCGCGAAGCGGCCATTGCGAGTCGCTGGCCGAATATAGAACCAGAGGCTCGGCCACAAAGTTAGCGATTTCCCGGTCGGGTAGCGACTCGCTAACCTCAGCGGGAACTCGCTAGCTTTGTGCCCGAGCCTCGCGAGTCGCTACCACAGTATATCTCCCTATACTTTCTAAGGGGATCATCATCATCATCATCATCATCATCATCATCATCATCATCATCATCATCATCATCATCATCGCGAGTCGCTACCTCAGCTGCCGCAACACCCCCTATACGTTCAATGGGGATCTATTGCGAGTCGCTGGGTAGTGCAAGCATTGCGAGTCGCTATCACAGATCATTATCAATCCTACTACTACTACTACTGGCCGCACAGACCCCCCCTTCCCCCCCTCAATGGCCGCACAGACCCCCCCCCCAATGGCCGCACAGCCCGCCCCCCCCCCCCAATGGCCGCACAGACCCCCCCCTCCCCCCTCAATGGCCGCACAGCCCCCCCCCCTCAATGTCCCAAAGTCAGCTGTGACCGCCTGGCCCTTGGACACTGGCTGCCATGCACACATCAGCTGGTAGGCTCCCATCACTTACCCACTGAGGACGGATCACTTCCAGCACCTCTTCACATGGCAGTGCTCTGAACTTCTGAATCATCCTCTCCTCACTCAGACACCTGGCAGGTTCCAGCCTACTCACTCCCAGCTGCAACCCAGTGAGTCAATCAGCACATCTTCACTCATGTGATTAACCCCCTGTGCACCATTCAGGTTTAGCCCAGCAAAGCACTCCAAAAAGTATTGAACACACCCCAATAAGTATTGAACGCGCCCCAAAAAGTATTGAACGCACTCCAATAAGTATTGAACGCGCCCCAAAAAGTATTGAACGCACCCCAATAAGTATTGAAGGCGCCCCAAAAAGTATTGAACGCGCCCCAAAAAGTATTGAACGCGTCACAATAAGTATTGAACGCGCCCCAAAAAGTATTGAACGCACCCCAATAAGTATTGAAGGCGCCCCAAAAAGTATTGAACGCGCCCCAAAAAGTATTGAACACACCCCAATAAGTATTGAACGCGTCACAATAAGTATTGAACGCGCCCCAAAAAGTATTGAACACACCCCAATAAGTATTGAACGCGCCCCAAAAAGTATTGAACGCGCCCCAAAAAGTATTGAACGCACCCCAATAAGTATTGAACGCGCCCCAAAAAGTATTGAACGCGCCACAAAAAGTATTGAACGCGTCCCAATAAGTATTGAACACACCCCAATAAGTATTGAACGCGCCACAAAAAGTATTGAACGCACCCCAATAAGTATTGAACGTGTCCCAATAAGTATTGAACACACCCCAATAAGTATTGAACGCGCCCAAAAAAGTATTGAACGCGCCCCAATAAGTATTGAACGCGCCCCAAAAAGTATTGAACGCGCCCCAAAAAGTATTGAACACACCCCAATAAGTATTGAACGCCCCCAAAAAGTATTGAACAGGCCCAAAAAGCATTGAACGCGCCCCAAAAAGCATTGAACGCGCCCCAATAAGTATTGAACGCACCCCAAAAAGCATTGAACGCGCCCCAATAAGTATTGGACCCCCCCAAAAAGTATTGGACCCCCCAAAAAAAGTATTGGACTCCCCCAAAAAGTAGCTATCTACTATATAATTGCCGTAGGCATTTTTGTGTCGGACCCCGAAAACGCCGTGGCTATGTCACGCTGTGACGTCACCACGCGCGAGCAATGGCCACGCCGCATTGCGAGTCGCTGGCTGAGTGCGAGCACTTGCGGCGCGGTTGCGGTAATCCCCTTAGAAAGTATAGGGGGACTTGCGGCAGGTGTGGCAAGTGCGGTTTTGCCGCACCTGCCGCAAGTCCCCCTATACTTTCTATGGGGATTACCGCAACCGCGCCGCAGATGCGGTTTTTAAATAAAATAAAATAATTTTAATACAAATAAATTTTCATAAAATAACAAATAATAAATACATTTAATAATAATAAAAATAGTAAAAAAACAAAACAAAATAAATAATAAAATAAAAAATTCCTATCTACTATATTGGATTATTATTTGAAAATCTAAAAAAAAAAAAAAATATTCTAGACACCCGATGCATTTGCATCGGGCTCACAGCTAGTATTAATATAAATGTTTATTGTCTCCCTTATTTTGGCCGAAAAGCTGTGTGTGTATAGAGCTGTGCTGTTTGAGCTCCTTTAACTGTTTACATCCAACCTCTGCCACCGGACCTTACATCTACAGCAGTAGAGGTCTCACCGATTTAAAATGATAACATATCTTGCTTAAAGCTTCTCACAATGGCGTTGAGAAAAAAAATGACATACTGCACGTATCTCATTTATCTCTCACCCATTTATTCCATTGTTGCTTAGTAAAAAGCAGTCTGAGCAGCCTCTTCTTACTTCAGCACGCCGGGTATATCAATTATTGGATAAGATACATTGTGTGGACAACATTGCGAGCAGTCTCTTCTTACCTCAGCACCCATGGTATTAGTATTAGATAAGTATAAGAATGAGGCCAGACAAGTCCTGAATGGGAGCTACATAGAGGGTGGGCCATTTATATGGATACACCTAAATAAAATGGGAATGGTTGGTGATATCAACTTCCTGTTTGTGGCACGTTAGTATACGGGAGGGGGAAAACATTTCCAGATAGGTGGTGACCATTTTTAAGTTGGCCATTTTGGATCCAACTTTATTTTTTTTAATCGGAAGTAATGGTGTGCTTGGTTTAACATAACTTTATTCTTTCATGAGTTATTTACAGGTTTATGACCACTTATAAAATGTGTTCAAAGTTCAGCCCCTTGTGTTGAATTGTCAATGCAACCCTCTTCTCCCACTCTTGACACACTGATAGCAACACCGTAGAAGAAATACTAGCACAGGCTTCCAGTATCCATTGTTTCAGATGCTGCACATCTTGTATCTTCACAGCATGACCCCAAAGATAAAAGTCTAAGGGTGCCGTCACATCTGGCGATGGCACAGGAGATGTCGGCGTCGACTGGCGGGAGCGCGCACGTTTTTGGCGTCCCACCAGCGTCGCCGCCCCCCTTTTACATGGGGAGACACCTCCAGCGATGCCTCGGCTAGCTGACAGGCGGCATCGCCGCCGGGGTGTCTCAAAACCCCAGCGGTGATGCAGTACAATGGGAGCCTGTGGCTCCCATTGCCTGTCAGATCGCCGGCGGCCGTTTACATAGAGCAATGTATACACATCGCCCTAGATCGGCCGCCTGGTTTCACATCACTGATGTGAAACCAGGCGAGCACTCAGAGGTGCCGACATCGTCCCTTTACATTAAGCGACGCAGGGGCGATATTCAGGTCTTTGGAGATGGACTTGTAGCCTTGAGATTGCTCATGCTTCCTCACAATTTGGTTTCTCAAGTCCTCAGACAGTTCTTTGGTTTTCTTTCTTTTCTCCATGCTCAATATGGTACACACAAGGACACAGGACAGAGGTTGAGTCAACTTTAATCCATGTCAACTGGCTGCAAGTGTGATTTAGTTATTGCCAACACCTGTTAGGTGCCACAGGTAAGTTACAGGTGCTGTTAATTACACAAATTAGAGAAGCATCACATGATTTTTCTAACAGTGCCAATACTTTTGTCCACCCCCTTTTTTATGTTTGGTGTGGAATTATATCCAATTTGGCTTTAGGACAATTCTTTTTGTGTTTTTTCATTGAAGACAAATTAAATGAAGATAATAATACCAAAGAATTTATGATTGCAATCATTTTCAGGAAGAAACTGAGTATTATCTGACAGAACTGCAGGGGTGTCAATACTTTTGGCCACAACTGTATAGTGCTGAGTGATGTTTTCATGGACCTTGATTTTGGGTCCGGGTTTTCGAAATGTAGGAATAGCCAAAAAGCTGGTTGGGTCTATCTGTATCCATACCTTCAGTTTGACTTCTAATGGGCTATATAATGACATTCAGCTGCTTCATTCAGTGGATGAAAGTAGAGGTAGAAACACATCTGGTGCAATCAGCTCTGCTAGAGGCTGATAGGTCTGAGAAACTAGTAGAGGACATATATGGCCTGCATTGTTTATTTTTTTCCTTTGTGCTAAGACATGCTGTCTTTGTGTTTGTTTTTTCTGTAAGAGTTTTGAATAAAATAAATCTGTCCATTTAATCAATGACTGCTGCCTGTGCCTACCTCAAGCACTGCCAAAAGCGCGATCTCTACATAAGTTAGATAGTGTGGAAAGCAATCTGAGCAGCCTCTTTTTATCTCAGCATCCAAGGTGTCTCTAATATTAGATAAGTCTGATAGTGCAGACAGCAATGTAAGCAGCCTCTTCCTACCAAAGCACAATTGGTATCTACAGTATCAGATCAGAAATACAGGGTGGTCAGAAGTCTGAGTGGCTACTTGTTACCTCAGCATGCATGTATCCCCTGCACAAGAACAGATAGACAACATGGACAGCAGTGTTAGTAGTCTCTCCTTACCTCATCATACCTGTTACCTTATCTCCAGTAGTAGATCAGATAAACAGGCTGGTTAGCAGTGAGAGCAGCCTCTTCTTACCTCAGCCCAACTGATATCTGCATGTCAGGCAGCCGGGAAGATTGTGGAGATTTACCAAGAGGGTTCAGGCATTAGGCCCCACCTTGTGTGTGTAATCCATCCCAGTGACCTGCATCAAGTCTTGGTGTGGCTGGGTTCCCCAGCATCAAATTTTACCATGAGACATGGGACGCTCTTCCTCGTGGCTCAGCTATGTGGTGGGAGATCCTTTCCTCTCCACCCTCCTCCTTTGTCTCTTTGGCAGAGGGTGAAGATTGGGCTTTACCTTAGTGGTGTCAGGTGATCCATGATAGGGATGCTTTAAACTTGCTGTATCCCATTGGTCGCTGCTGATAAATCAATTGTGCTTCAGTGGTACGGTTGATAGGTCTTTGGTGTGTGTTTCTGTGGGTATTGTCTGGCTTTGGTTTATTGTGTTTCTGGTTCTTATGTCCCTGACCTTTTGCTCCTTAATCTTTCTTCTTTAGTAGTTAGGATCTCAACTGCCTTACCTTTATAGTTTACTGGTGTGTTTGACACAACTGTGGCATGTGTGCCCAGCCATGAGTGACCAAGCTATTGGCACCCGGGACAGGCTCTGCAAAAGTCCACCTCCCGTTATTAGCAGTAGGTGAACAGTATCCCAGCTCTCAAAGGTGTGCATAAGCTTGATGGCTTGTGCTAAGTGTGCAGCACACTGCTGTTGTTGGTCTTCAGTCTGGTCATCTCATCACTACTTAAGCTGCACACTGCAGTACTAGATCAGATAGACATGGTGGATAGCAGTGTGAATGGCCTCTTCTTACTTCAGCATCCAAGACATCTCCATTATTGTATCAGAAAAATAGGGTGGCCAGCAAGGTGAGCAGCTTTTTATTGCCTCTGAATCCCTGGTATCTGCAGTATTAGATCAGAAATTGTGGATAGTAGTGTGAGCAGCCTCTTCTTACCTCAGAACCATTGATATCTTCAGAATTAGATCAGAAAGATAAGGTGGATAGTAGTGTAAGCAGCCTTCCCTTGCCTCAACACTAGTTTCACCAGTGTTATATAAAAAGGCAGAATGGACAGCAGTTTGAGTAGCCTTTTTTTGATCCAAGAAACCCTGAGAATGGTTAGAAAAAGAGGGGTACAAGTGTTGCGGTTGATCTAAGTGACAAATTATCATACCAAAGAGTGTGTAGATATGCAGATTTTGCAATTACCTTATATTAATGTGGAATTCAGCATATCGATTCACACGGATCACTAATGGTCCTTTTGCTGGCTGGCTTGCCACACACCTTTGGTTGCTGCGGGTGGACACAATTGGGTATTCGCAGGTAATAAAATAGTAGATAAAAAAGGTTCTAAACTATGGCGCTTCCAGAAAAGTAAAAAAGGCTATATGGAATAACTATAAAGATTTTATTATAATTTACACTTTATTTCATCTTTAATAAAAAGAATTACTCACAACCCGTTTTGGCTTAATAGTATTAAAAAACCTTCCTCAGGTAATATAAAAATAATTCCATTATCTATTATATAATTGCCGTAGCGACTTCCGTCGGAGCGGCGCTGCTTCCGGTCGCTTAGTTAGCGAGTCCGAGCTGCTTCTCCTGGACTCTGTCCTTGGCCGCGTAGCGGCCAAGGCGACTCACGAAGCAATGCCCGCAAAGCGGGCATTGCGAGTCGTTGCAGCCTAGCGAAGCAATGCCCGCGAAGCGGGCATTGCGAGTCGCTACAACCGCTAACCAAGCCACCGAAGCCCATACTCCTGTAGTGTACACCGCTATAGTATACTACAGTCCCATGACCATAAGCGCCATGGGACTGTAGTATACCATCGCGCTGTACACTACAGACCCCTGCCGCTCTAAGCCACTACGCGTACACTAACCAAGCCACACAACCCCAAGCCCCTACCCACTGCCGCCCTAACCCCTAAGCCACTACCCCGACGCCGAAGCCCTACCCCCTGCCGCACTACCCCGCCGCACCCACTACCCTCTGCCGCAAGCCCCTACCCCCTGCCGCCGTAAGCCACTACCCCGCATCCGCACCTAAACCCCTGCCGCTGCAAGCCCCTAACCCCTAAGCTGCACCTAATCCCCTACCCCTACCCCCTAAGCCGCCCCTACCCCTTAAGCCGCACCTAATCCCCTACCTCTACCCCCTAAGCCGCACCTAACCCCCTACCCCCCTAAGCCACTACCCCGCATCCGCACCTAAACCCCTGCCGCTGCAAGCCCCTAACCTGCACCTAATCCCCTACCCCTACCCCCTAAGCCGCACCTAAACCCCTGCCGCCCTAACCCCCTACCCCCTAAGCCGCACCTAACCCCCTACCCCCTGCCGCCGTAAGCCACTACCTCGCATCCGCAAATAAACCCCTGCCGCCGCAAGCCCCTAACCCCTAAGCCGCACCTAACCCCTAAGCTGCACATAATCCCCTACCCCTACCCCCTAAACCGCACCTAAACCCCTGCCGCCCTAAGCCCCTACCCCTTAAGCCGCACCTAATCCCCTACCTCTACCCCCTAAGCCGCACCTAACCCCCTACGCCCCTAAGCCACTACCCCGCATCCGCACCTAAACCCCTGCCGCTGCAAGCCCCTAACCCCTAAACTGCACCTAATCCCCTACCCCTACCCCCTAAGCCGCACCTAAACCCCTGCCGCCCTAAGCCCCTACCCCCTAAGCCGCACCTAACCCCTACTCCCTGCCGCCGTAAGCCACTACCCCGCATCCGCAAATAAACCCCTGCCGCCGCAAGCCCCTAACCCCTAAGCCGCACCTACCTAAGCTGCACATAATCCCCTACCCTACCCCCTAAACCGCACCTAAACCCCTGCCGCCCTAAGCCCCTACCCCTTAAGCCGCACCTAATCCCCTACCTCTACCCCCTAAGCCGCACCTAACCCCCTACCCCCCTAAGCCACTACCCCGCATCCGCACCTAAACCCCTGCCGCTGCAAGCCCCTAACCCCTAAGCTGCACCTAATCCCCTACCCCTACCCCCTAAGCCGCACCTAAACCCCTGCCGCCCTAAGCCCCTACCCCCTAAGCCGCACCTAACCCCCTACCCCCCTAAGCCACTACCCCGCATCCGCACCTAAACCCCTGCCGCCGCAAGCCCCTAACCCCTAAGCTGCACCTAATCCCCTACCCCTACCCCCTAAGCCGCACCTAAACCCCTGCCGCCCTAAGCCCCTACCCTCTAAGCCTCGCCGCTTTCCCTAACACCTAAGGCCCTACCCGTCCCCGTCGATCACTTACATGCCTTCAAGTCATCTGATCGTCCGTCCGGCCAGGCGTCCTCTTCCTCCGGTCCCGGGGGTCTTCTCTCTTCTTTCCGCCTCTTCGTCCGTCTCCGGGGATCTTCTGTCTTCTTTCCGCCAACTTCCAGCTCCGACGTCCTCTTCAACTAACATTAAGATACAATGGACGATCAATCCGCCATTGTATCTCAATGAAATGTGAAGGGCTCTTCTGATTGGTCGCTGACCTCAGCCAATCAGAAGAGCCCGTCATTCAGTTCTCATTCAGGTCCGTCTTTTTTCCCATTGACATACATTAGCGGTGTGTCGGCGATTTTATGGCCGGCCACCTGGTTCTATTTGTCGGCCCTAAAATCGCGGACACACCGCTAATGCATGTCTATGGGCAAGTCAGCTCGAATTCTGATTGGTCGCCGTTCAATCCGAAATCGGGCTCACTGCCCATAGAGATGCATTAGCGGTGTGTCCGCGATTTTAGGGCCGACAAATAGAACCAGGTGGTCGGCCATAAAATCGCCGACACACCGCTAATGCATTTCAATGGGAAAAAACAAAGGCGGACCTCAATGAGAACTGCGTCTCAGCCTAAATAATAAATTAAATAATAAAAAAAATAATTAAAAAAGAATTAAAAAATAATAAACAAAAATAATTAAAAATAATAAAAAATTCAATAAAAATAATAATAAAAAAATAAAATATATGCTAATAAGATCAGCCCTTTGCGGACCTGAATGAGAACTGCGTCTCAGCCTAAATAATAAATTAAATAATAAAAAAAATAATTAAAAAAGAATTAAAAAATAATAAAAAAAATAATTAAAAATAATAAAAAATTCAATAAAAATAATAATAAAAAAATAAAATATATGCTAATAAGATCAGCCCTTTGCGGACCTGAATGAGAACTGCGTCTCAGCCTAAATAATAAATTAAATAATAAAAAAAATAATTAAAAAAGAATTAAAAAATAATAAAAAAAAATAATTAAAAATAATAAAAAATTCAATAAAAATAATAATAAAAAAATAAAATATATGCTAATAAGATCAGCCCTTTGCGGACCTGAATGAGAACTGCGTCTCAGCCTAAATAATAAATTAAATAATAAAAAAAATAATTAAAAAAGAATTAAAAAATAATAAAAAAAAATAATTAAAAATAATAAAAAATTCAATAAAAATAATAATAAAAAAATAAAATATATGCTAATAAGATCAGCCCTTTGCGGACCTGAATGAGAACTGCGTCTCAGCCTAAATAATAAATTAAATAATAAAAAAAATAATTAAAAAAGAATTAAAAAATAATAAAAAAAAATAATTAAAAATAATAAAAAATTCAATAAAAATAATAATAAAAAAATAAAATATATGCTAATAAGATCAGCCCTTTGCGGACCTGAATGAGAACTGCGTCTCAGCCTAAATAATAATAAATTAAATAAAAAAAAAAAAATAATTAAAAAGAATTAAAAAATAATAAAAAAAAAATAATTAAAAATAATAAAAAATTCATAAAAATAATAATATAAAAAATAAAATATATGCTAATAAGATCAGCCCTTTGCGGACCTGAATGAAACTGCCTCTCAGCCTAAATAATAAATTTAATAAATAAAAAATAATTAAAAAATAATTAAAAAATTAATAAAAAAAATAAATTAAAAATAATTAAAAAATTCAATAAAAATAATAAATAAAATAAAAAATATGCTAATAAGATCAGCTTTGCGGACTGAATAAACTGCTCTCATAAATAATAAATTATGTATAATGCATAATTAATGCTAATAATCCTATATTAATTATTAAATAATAATAAATGCTATTAAAAATATAATAATTAAATAATTAATTATTAATATAATAATCTAATATATAATATATGCTATATAATGATATTAATGCTATAATAATGTTATTAATGCTATTAATAATGCTAATAATGCTATTATTAATCTATAATGTAATAATAATGCTATTAATGCTATTAATAATGTTATTAATGCTATTAATAATGCTAATAATCTATTATTAATGCTATTAATGCAAAATAATTATTAATGCTATTAATAATGTATTAATCTATAATAATACTATATATGCTATTAATGTAATAATAATGCTATTAATGCTATTAATAATGTATTAATGCTATTATTAATGCTAATAATGCTATTATTAATTTCTATTGATCTTAATAATAATGCTATAATAATTATTAATGCTATTAATAATGCTAATAATCCTATTATTAATGATATTAATGCTAATAATAATGCTATTAATGCTATTAATAATGTTATTAATGCTATTATAATGCTAATAATGCTATTAATTAATGCTATTAATGCTAATAATAATGCTATTAATGCTATTAATAATGTTATTAATGCTATTATTAATGCTAATAATGCTATTATTAATTATATAATAATGCTATATAATATAATGCTATTAATGCTATTAAATAATGTATATTAATGCTATTATTAATGCTAAATAATGCTATTAATTAAATGCTATTAATGTAATATTTATCTATTAATGTATTATAATGCTATTAATGCTAATAATAATGCTATTATGCTATTAATGCTAATAATAATGCTATTAATGCTATTAATAATGTATTAATGCTATATATAATGCTAATAATGCTATTATTAATGCTATTATGCTAATAATTATGCTATTAATGCTATTAATTAATGCTATTAATGCTATTAATAATGCTATTAATCTAATTATTATGCTATTAATGCTATTAATCTATTATTATGCTTATTAATGCTATTAATGCTAATATTATCTATATTAATGTATTATTAATGCTATTAATGCTAATAATAATGCTATTAATGCTAATAATAATGCTATTAATGCTATTAATAATGCTATTAATGCTATTATTAATGCTAATTATGCTATTATTAATTTATTAATGCTAAATAATAATGCTATTAAATGCTATTAATAATTAATTATTAATGCTATTATTAATGCTAATAATCCTATTATTAATGCTATTTATGCTAATATAATGCTATTAATGCTATTAATAATGCTATTAATGCTATTAATAATGCTATTAATCCTATTATTTATGCTATTTAATGCTATTAATGTAATATTTATCTATTAATTTGTATTATTAATGCTTTAATGCTATTATAATGTATTTAATGCTATTAATAATGCTATTATGCTATTAATAATGTTATTAATGCTATTATTAATGCTATATAATGCTATTATTAATTCTATTAATGCTAATAATAATGCTATTAATGCTATTAATAATGTTATATATATGCTATTAATTAATGCTAATAATGCTATTATTAATGCTATTAATGCTAATAATAATGCTATTAATGCTATTAATAATGTTAATAATGCTATTAATAATGCTAATATATGCTATTATTAATGCTATTAATGCTAATAATATGCTATTATGCTAATTAATATATATGTATTATGCTATTAAATTAATGCTAATAATGCTATTATTAATGCTATTAATGCATATATAATGCTAAATGCTATTAATGCTATTATATAATGCTATTAATGCTAATAATAATCTATTAATGCTATTAAATGCTATATGCTATTAATAATGCTATTCTATTATGCTAATAATAATGTATTAATGCTATTAATAATGTTATTATGCTATATTAATGCTATATGCTATATTAATTCTATTAATTTTAATAATAATGCTATTAATGCTATTAATAATGTTATTAATGCTATTATTAATGCTAATAATGCTATTTATGCTAATAATAATGCTATTAATGCTATTAATAATGCTATTAATGCTCTTATTTATGCTATTAATGCTATTATAATGCTAATATTTATCCTATTAATGGTATTATTAATGCTATTAATGCTAATAATAATGCTATTAATGCTATTAATGCTAATAATAATGCTATTAATGCTATTAATAATGTTATTAATGCTATTATTAATGCTAATAATGCTATTATTAATCCTATTAATGCTAATAATAATGCTATTAATGCTATTAATAATGCTATTAATGCTATATTAATAATGTTATTATAATGCTATTATTAATACTAATAATGCTATTATTAATGCTATTAATGCTATTAATTATGCTATTAATGCTATTAATGCTAATATTTATCCTATTAATGCTATTAATGCTAATAATAATTCTATTAATGCTAATAATAATGCTATTAATGCTATTAATGCTATTAATTATGCTATTAATGCTATTAATGCTAATAATAATGCTATTAATTCTATTAATAATGCTATTAATGCTATTAATACTGTTATTAATGCTATTATTAATGCTAATAATGTTATTATTAATATAATAATAATAATATAATATTTATTCATTTATATAGCGCTATTAATTCCATAGCACTTTACATACATGAGTAATGCTGTCTCTCTTGGAGCTCACAATCTAAACATCCTATCAGTATGTCTTTACAACGTGGGAGGAAACCGGAGTGCCCGGAGGAAACCCACGCAAACACAGGGAGAACATACAAACTCCTTGCAGATGTTGTCCTAAGTGTCCTTGGTGGGAATTGAACCCAGGACCTCAAGACTCCAGTGCTGCAAAGGCTACAGTGCTAACCACTTGAGCCACCGTGCTGCTATTAATGCTAATAATAATGCTATTAATGCTATTAATAATGTTATTAATGCTATTATTAATGCTAATAATGCTATTATTAATGCTATTAATGCTAATAATAATGCTATCAATGCTATTAATAATGTTATTAATGCTATTATTAATGCTAATAATGCTATTAATAATGCTATTAATGCTAATAATAATGCTATTAATGCTATTAATACTGTTATTAATGCTCATAATACTGCTAATAATGCTATTAATACTGCTATTACTGCTAATAATAATGCTATGGCTTATATTATTGCTATTGATGATGCGATTATTATTTAAAAAACTTTAAAAAAACAATAAACATATTTTAGATACCCGATGCATTTGCATCAGGCTAACAGCTATAACTACTATAATCAAATTAATGCACGCTCTAGAATCCCGATGCATTTGCATCGGGCTCACAGCTAGTTTTATATATTACCTAAGGAAAGATAATAAGATCATTTTAGCTATCCATATAGCTTGTTTACTTGTCTGGGAGTGCCACAGTTTGGAACCTTTTTTATCCACTAGCCTTTTTCACATCCGTACCCCTGGTAGATCTAGAATTGGTTAGAAAGAGAAGCTGGACGGCAATGTGAGTCACCTCCAACTACCATAGCTCCACTGCTATCTCCAATATTAGATAAAAAAACAGGGTGAACCGCAATGGGAGAAACTATTTCTCCCCTAAGGGTACCGTCACACACAACGATATCGTTACTGATATCGTTAGAAAAGTCACGTGACAGAAATCGTACGAATGATTTGTAATTACCGT
The DNA here is from genome assembly GCA_033576535.1 of Allobates femoralis. Taxonomy (NCBI): domain Eukaryota; kingdom Metazoa; phylum Chordata; class Amphibia; order Anura; family Aromobatidae; genus Allobates; species Allobates femoralis. The sequence continues at coordinate 46,261,533 of JARQOC010000001.1, forward strand.
TCATGCAGTAAGGATATCGGTAACGATATCCATTTTGGCAGCGCGCCAGTATCGGAGGGAGATTTTTCCATCCGATGCTGAGCAATGCCGATACAATAATGTGCCAGCGCTGTGACAGCAGCACTGGCACAATATTGTATGTTAAAAAGTCATTTATAAACTTTGACTGTGAAATCCTCATGATTTCACATGTAAAAGCCGCTCCTGCAGCTCTGTGATACATGCCGGCACAGAGCTGCAGGAGCGGGTGTATAAAGCTGGTGTTTAATGGGTTAATGTTAGTGTGCCACATGGCCCCAGAGAGTGCCCACACTCCCCTGGAGCCATGTAGCTAAAAACATTGGCAGCGCTGAGGTTATTTTATGTACTTTGCATAAGCCGCACACTGTTGGCTCTGCTATATCCATTCATAAAAAGCCGCCGCCTCCTGTTATTTGACAGTGCGGCAAGAACAATTGCTAAACAGCTCCCTGAATAGGGAGCTGTCTGAGGTACATACGTATAATGCGTAATGTACATGCCGCTATCCAGGGCGCTGAACAACTTTTATACAGCAGTTCTATGGGCACAGCACCGCCATAGGAGTGCTATATAACCGTTCAGCACCATAGACAGCGACCAGTACATTAACCATTTTGCGTAAGTACCTCAGACAGCTCCCTATTTAGGGAGCTGCTTATCAAAAAAAACAGGCAGCACTCCAGGCACAAAGATGTTTCCTGGATCCTTTGTTAGGCCTTATGATGTGACGTTTCAGTCAAAGAGACTTTTTTCAAGCATACTGAAAAGACGCATCACGTGGCCTAAGGAAGGGTCCAGAAAACATCTTTGTGCCTGGAGTGCTGCCTGTTTTTTTTTTGATAAGTATCACCACACAGTGGTGTACTGTGTACAGGACTATTGCACCTACTTATATGTACTACTACTGTGCTGATTCTAACTTTAAGTTTTTTGTATTCAGGGAGCTGTTTAGCAATTGTTCTTGCCGCACTGTCAAATAACAGGAGCCGGCAGCTTTTTATGAATGGATATAGCCGAGCCGGCAGTGTGTGGCTTCTGCAAAGTACATGAAATAACCTCAACGCTGCCAATTTTTTTAGCTACATGGTTCCAGGGGAGTGTGGACACTCTCTGGGGCCATCTGGCACACTAACATTAACCCATTAAACACCGGCTTTATATACTCGCTCCTGCAGCTCTGTGCCGACATGTAGCACAGAACTGCTGGAGCGGCTTTTACATGTGAAATCATGGCCGTATCATGGTTTTTAATAATCTTTGGTACATGACAGCGGCAGGAATAGGAGAAATCTGAAGGAGATCATTCATTATGGTGTCACACTGTCTGATGCTGCAGTTTGCTGCAGCGTTAATTGAGCGATGAACGATAGATTTGAGGTCAGGAGCTCAAATTTATGATGAACGATCTAACGATTTTTCCTATAGATATCCAACGTTTCCACGCAATGATCCTAAAACGAGATTGTTTGAACGATCACAAAAGCGTGATGTTTCAACGATATCGTTTCAGATATCAGAGCGTGTGATGTGTCCCTTAGTCATATCGTTATCTCAAGCATCCTCATATCCTCCCCAGCTGCAGTCAGGAGTGTAGGCCGTGCCCCCTCACTTATATGGTTATATGGCTGTATTCAGTGTGAAGACAGATCTGACTGATAATGAACATATGTCTGCTTCACACACAGTATAGTGGGGACACCTTGTGGGAGGTTTATGAATGATTTTCAATCAGAATTTTCTTATGAAGTATATTTGAAAGTTTATTTAAATCACTTGCTCTACATTATTATTAAATAAAAATGTAAACGGCGGTTATGTTTTAATCCAGAAGTGCCATACTATCCTCTCAACTTACACCACAAGACAAGAAAAGAAAGTTAAAAAAACGCTGCAAATTTAGTATGGGGCCAACAGCTTTTCCAAGCAGAATTCACATGGAATCTGCCTGAAAAAGTGCTGAAAAATCATTGCAAATTTAAACATAAATCACAGAGGTATAAACATGATATTGTTGTGCAAAAGTTCACTGTTATGAAATTTTTTTTTAACTAATTCAGGGTTCAGACAGCTTCATTTGGAAGCAGCCTGCTCTATATAATTAAAAATATTGGAAACCGACACTAGTGGTGGAGCTGCAAATGGAAAATTATGGCACGAAAACTGGAAAAGCCTTCTGGCTTTTTCCTGAAACTGCTTTGCCTAGGAAAACCTTTGGGAGCACAAAGCCTATAATCCAGTGGGCCATCCAAAATCCAAATGACTTGTGGGTTATTTTTTTTAACAACTATTTGTCCCTAATGCTAAAGTAAAAAGAATATTGTGCAAGTTATTTTGTCTTTTTTATTAAATAAAAAATGAGAGTTCATTTTCTTTTACTTTTTTCAACAGGAAAGAAAACATCATTCGTTGCACTCGGCTAAATATGGAAATGTCAGGGCAAATGCTGTGCACTCTTCTCGTGCTGTGAGACTAAATGTTGGTGCATGCATCCATGATGCAAAAAAGGTCATTTCATGGAGTATGGACAGTTAACTCAAAAACTGTGGATGAGAGGACAAAGATAAATACAAAAAGGTTTCCAATGTCTTAAAAAAGTCAGAAAATAGTCAGTTTTACTAACCAGATGCATAAGCGTAAGTGTCTGTCATAACCTTGAGTACGGTATTTTTCGGACTATAAGTCGGACCGGACCATAAGACGCACCCAGATTTTAGAGGTGGAAAATAGGGGAAAAATTAAATAAAAATTGTGGTTGTAATTAACCGTTATGTGGGGGGTCTGTTGCTGACACTGTTTTGGGGTAAGGTTCCCATCCCTGGTCTCCAGGTAATATATAGCCCTCCATCCTGATATATAGCCCCCATCCTGGTATACAGCCTCCCATCTTGGTTATATAGCCTCCCATCCTGATATATATCCCTCATTCTGATATATAGCCTCCCATCCTGGTATATCGTCTCCCATCTTGATATATAGCCCCCCATTCTGGAATTTAGCAACCCCATCATGGAATATTACACCTTGCCCCTTCCTTGGATATTGCACCCCCCATCCTGGGATATTGCACCTCCCCCATTCTGGGATAATGCACCTTCTTCACATCCTGGGATATTGCACCTTCACCCCATCTTGGGATATAGCACCCCTCATCCTGGAATATTGCACCTCCCTCCGATCACTGTATATGGCTCCCCTGCTGCCGTACACACTAAAAAGGGTGTAACATACCTGTCCGGCGCTCCTCTCCATCTCTCCCCCTGCAGCATCAATCTCTTCCTGTGTGTGCCAGCATCCAATCATGAGACCGAGATGCGCAGCGATGAAATCACTGTGCTGTGCCAGGCACATGATCTGATACCAGCACACACAGGAAGAGATCAATGGTACAGAGGGAAAGACAGAGAGGAGCGCCGGACAGGTATGTTACACCATTTATTATTTTAGCGTGTGCGGGGGCAGGGGGGCCATATACAGTGATCGAAGGGAGGTGGAATATTACGGGATGGGGGGTGCTATATCCCAAGATGGGGAGAAGGTGCAATATCCCAGGATGGGGGAAAGGTGTAATATCCCAGGATGGGGGAGGTGCAATATCCCAGGATGGGGGGAAGGTGTAGTATCCCAGGTTGGTGGGTGCAATATCCAAGGATGGGGAAGGTGTAATATCCCAGGATGGGGGCCATATACACGATGGGGGGTTCAGAATACTTAGTTTACTCTAATATGCACCGCCCCCTGCTCACCTCTCAGCACGGGCTTCAGCATTGAGAGGTGATGGACAGCAGGATGCAGTGAATCTTACAGTAGACCAATGAGCAGGGGCATATGAGCATAGGATGCTTTTGCAGCACACTCCAGCAGGCTTCAGAGCTGCTCCCCCTCCAGTAAAGTACAGCAAAGCCCTACAGCTGGACAGGTCCATATATTTGGATCATAAGATGCACCCCACTTCTACACACAATTTGGGGGAAAAAATTGCATCTTATGGTCCAAAATATATGGTCAATTCTTTTTTGTTTAAAATCCTAAGCAGCAGTGATGGGGCGTCAGTAGTGTTTTAATTATGCTAAAACTACATTTCTCAACAAGGAAAAAACATTTTGGCAAGAGAGACACTGTGCAAGATGCATGCGATATAATAGAATTAATCTTGCGTGTCTCACCTGGAACGGATGCCATCTCTCTGGACAGGAGCAAGTCAGCTCCATGTGTTTCTATGCAGCTGATGTGCTCCTCTCCAAAGAGTCAGCGGCCATGCCGGGTGAGGCATGCGATACTCATGCAAGTATATCTCATTCATCTCGCATAGTGTGTTTCCAGTCTAAGGAACAAATGTGCAAAGTAGGGTCTTATCTGGTATAAATGGAATAAAAGAGAAAGACGTATGCTCAGTTTATCAAGTTGTGTTACACACACTAAAGGCCCCGTCACACACTACAATATCATTAACGATATCATTGTAATTGCTCAGAAAATACATGCGGGGGTGAAGACAGAGATAAAGAGAGAATTCAGCTAACCATAAGAGTTTACGCTTTACAGTAAAGAGGACTTGTAAGGTTTCCAGGTGCTCTATGGAATTGCTATATCTTCTTGACCCCGTCCGAAATGGAGTCTGGTGCCTTGCCTTTGCCTTTGAACTTCCTGTCATTCCTGCTTTTAAGTCAACTTCCAGGCTTTATTATTTTCCTGAGTATTTTGTGCTATCTGGTCTCTGAGTATCCTGGTTGCTGCTGGACATTCTGCTGCCACTTGTTAGCTCTGTGCTCTGCCTCATTACTGCTCAGCTGCCTTCAGTCTACGGTACATTATCCTGATCCTGGCTGTTGGTTTCCTCCCTTCAAAACCTCTTGGAGAATTCATTATTTCTGGGCTTCCTGGGTTTGTCAGAACTTTGATTCTCTGTTTAAATATCAGTGTGCTTAATCTGGGATTAAATCAGTGTGGGCTGTGTGTGGGACTTAAGTGGGACTTTTTCAGCCCTAAGGCTGGCTTCACACCACGGTGTGGCTCCACAGTAGCCCATGGGGCCGGATGGAGCCAGATGGCAGCTCTTTGCCATCTGGTTTCATCTCTGCGTTGGAATCCGGGAGAATTCGGATTATTCTCTCCGGTCACAAAAATGTTGCTTGTTACATTTTTGTGTCCGGGGAGAAAAATCTCCCCAATTTGCCGGATCCCGGATTCGCCCGGATTCACCCGGATCCTCCGGGGCAATCTGGCGCTCCCTAACATGGGAGCCTATGGGGCCGGATTGCCCCGGTCCGGGAGGATCCGGGAACCGGACACTGGTGGCTGTATGCCACAGTTGCTTCAGGACCGTGGCTAGCTTCCTGCCAGCCGCAGTCCTGAATCATTAGCAGCTGTGTCCGGCAGCACACAGGACCGGTGGGCACATTTGGCCCTTCGGTTCTGTGTGCTGATCCGGTCCAGGGCTGTCAAGTTCATCCCGGACAGTCCCGGACCGGATCACACCATGGTGTGAAGCCAGCCTAAGAAGTATACTGATAACCATCTGTTTGCTGGACACTTCACTGTATATTATTTTTCAGACACTTCACGTAATAGTGCTGGTCACGCTGCTGGATATTGTTTCCGGACATTGACGTATTTGTGTTGCTCGCCTATTATTTGTGAACATTCACATATTAGTGCTGGTTGCACTTGCATTTAATTTTAGGATTTAATTTGTTAGTTTCTATTTCTTAAAACTGTTATTATTTGTAATATAAATTATTGACTCAAAACACTGGTCTCAGTATCGTCATATCTCACGCTATCAGATTCCTAAGTATCTACATAATTGTTACAGGACTTCATACACATCAAAAGTGGTGAAATTAAAAAAAGGATTACCGTAATATATTTAAAAAATTACTTAAATAAATAGAAGGCCATAAATGACACAAACTAAAAAAGGATTAAAACACTAAAAACCCGACAAGAAAATGGTAAAAATGCAATAATGAATGGGGCCAATAGTTTTATTTGTGAAAAAAAAACTTTCAGTGAGCATTAATAACATTAAATTGAATAAACAATTTTTCAAATTTTTTAATTTTACTGTTTTTTTCTTATTTATGTGATTCATCCTCCTGATTTTTTTTATTATATGACCTTTTCCCTTCTTCTCCAATGACTTATTTTATGATTCAGAAATCCCGTGGCTTTTCAATGTTTCAAAACACAACAATTTTCTGCTTCTTATCACGGATAGAAAATTGTAGGAAAAAAATGGGAACGAAATGGTAATTTTAATGGAGGCATAATGTGTTTATTTCATCTTTTTTCCCAAGATAATCTCACTTTCAAAGCAGTTTTATTGAGTAGATGAATTTCGTCAATTACCTGATAGCTATCAGCCCTCTTGTGAAACACACGGCTCGAGGCCTATGGACAATTAATTTGACAAGATTCCGTTCTGTTTGTGGTTACTGATTACCCGGCAAATCTGATATGTTTGGAGCATGCAGAATATATCATGTCACTTCAATTACCAATTATGACTCCAGAGTGAAACAGACTTTGCACCATCTGTCTTAAAACAAAAAAAAAAAAATCACAATTATGGCTTGAACACACTGTGAATCTGATTTATAAGGAGAGGGGTCTGGATTACATCACTGGCGAGAAGGCAGCGTATTACCAATGATGATAGCATGCTAAGCAGATATTAAAAAATGGGCAGAATGCATTCACTGGCATTGATTGCCAAGAACATAACATCTTGCCTAGATTTGTACAATTTTATATTTTTTTTTCTCAATAAGCCAGGATGATGTGTGGCCAAAAGGGGGCGCCAACAAGTCAGTTTGACTTGTTCAATGTATTTAGATGCAGAGCAAGGGCATATTTCTTATAAGAGCTTAGATCTTTGATCTTAGATCACCTACCTGGCCTATCGTTACTCAGATGCCTCCGCTCTGTGCCAGTCATTGCACTGGCTGCCCATACACTACAGGATCAAGTTCAAATTGCTAGTTCTTACCCACAAAGCTCTTCACAATGCAGCGCCCCCCTACATCTCCTCCCTCATCTCTGTCTATCACCCCACCTGTTCTCTACGTTCTACAAATGACCTTCGACTAACATCTGCACTAATCCGATCCTCCCACTCCCTGCTCCAAGACTTCTCCCAAGCTGCACCAATTCTCTGGAATGCACCTCCCCAAGAAATCAGGTCCATTCACAACTTGCATGGCTTCAGACGCTCCCTAAAAACACATCTTTTCAAGGCGGAATAACCTGTCCCCTAACAAAATTCCTTTGTACTGTACATAGCCCATTCACTATCTCTCTCGACATAACTCTTCTTCAAACTCCACCAAACCCAAAACGTCTACACAGATTGTCTGGTGACCATTCATGTAACTTTATTTCTATCCCCCATTTCCTCAAGATGCCTTGACCATCAGTGTAATAAGCCCCTGCACTTTGTGTAACCCCAATCCCTTTGTAGATTGTAAGCTCTTTTGAGCAGGGTCACCTTTATTTTTGCTCTATCTATTGTATTGTATTTTTTACATTGATTTTATGCTTATTGTATTGTTTCCTATTATTGTACTGTTTTCTTTCTCTACTGGAATTACTGTATTATATTGTGTATTTTCTTACTGCATTATACTGTGTATTTTCATCTATTACCCACTGTATTGTAAAGCGCTGCAGAATATGTTGGCGCTATATAAATAAAGATTTATTATTATTATTATTATTATCTTTGGATCAGTTTTGTCATCATACATGTAGCAAATGTTTGTAGAGGTTCCTACTTTCTGTTTTCCTCTCTCAGATCTTGTTGGAAGACATGTATAACTCCATTTTGTGTGTGCAGAAGCTTCATTGACTCCCTGACTGTAAAGTCTATATTAACACACGTAATGCGTTCCACAGGGCATGCATAGCTTAAAGTCGGGCAATACACCTAAAAGGTGTATCGACTCCGTATTAACCGAAATGACGCTTTCGGCGTCGTACCCGAAACTCTACAGAGGCAGACTGGGGGGCGCGCATTGTAATTACAATATCACGCCAATCGGGGCGTGATAAAGACTGCAGGAGGCGGCACAGGTGAGAGAAAGAGGACGCCCAAGGGGGCTAGTAACGGTAGCCCCTGCTTCATTATAATACAAGGCAGTAAGGTATAAACAGCTTTTATTAAACAGTCACACCACACATAAAGGAGAGAGAGGGATAGTTAGAATAGTAATAGGAAGGTGCAGGGACAGGTACTGATAGCCTGGGGGGCTTTATCCAGGTGACCGGTTCACTTTAAGTAAATAAAAAGTCCCCAAAAGTGAACAACCACTTTAGAATTGAACAGCTCGTCTCTTTTTCCTCCAAGATCTGCTGTCATGGGACAGTTGCGACAAGATACTTGTAACATAGATGGCCATCCCCTCGAGTGTACCTAATGTAACAAATCACAATAATGGAAAAGGTCGGGCACCACCATCAGTCAGTGCTTCCATTGGGATCCACATACTCCACTGTTGTTATTAGCTTTCATAAGCATACTCACAGAACATAGTCTTAATTATGTGCATCAGAAGAAGACAAGAGTAGCACTTGCCGGGTTGCAGGATAACTTTTTTATTTCAGCTTGAAGCACTAGATCAGCGTGAAATGACCATAGTTCCCATCCTCCCTCCTATTTCTTGTCTCCATTTTCATATGTGCAACATGCTAAAATGAAGAAGTTCACCAGCAGCCATGTGAGTGCTACTCTTTTCTTCTTCTGATACATATAGCTAATGTAACAGGGGTCCCAGGGATGTGGTAGTCATGGGCGAGATGGGGGTTCAGTAGTACACCCTGGCCTGTTACAGCAAATACATGTTTTTGTTAAAACATGTGGAGCGAATGGCCCTTGTTGGCCTCTATAGTCAGGTTTAAAAAAAATACACTAACTTGAAGAAAAATTCAGAAAAACTCACCAAAAATAGCCAAGGTCCAATATCTATTGCACTTAGCAGGACGCCGCAAACCCCACTGAGAGGCAACACAGGTGTCTGATACCGATGCACAATCTCCTGCAACCAGCTAAAAGCATGGGGCATCACTTGCGTGCAGCCAAGCAATGGGGAGGTGATTGGTGGTATTTATAGGCACAAGCTTACCATAGGACGTCAAGATTTTTTCTGAAATGAAATTATAGACAGGACTCGTAAGCGTGACTGCCCTTGGTGTTGGGTAACAACTTACGTATTTTGGCCAAAAAAAAACACCTCACACCATCGTCCATCGTGTTTTTTTTGCACTTTTTTATCTATTGCAGGATGCGGCTGAGGTCTCTGGGGCGTCTGTCCCTTGTGTGATGCATTTACATAGTGCTATAACACAGATGAGTCCTGCACACAGAGAACAGGTCTGTAGGAACCTGTCCACACCGCCAGCATAATTGGAAACAAAAAGCTATTGCGACAAAAAACAACAGTACACTGCAGTAAAAATATTAAAATGCAAGTGCAGTATAAAAATGGTATAACAAATACAGGGTACTTAGTTAATCCGTTTTTTTGCGCAGAAAAAGTTATTTTAAGCCACGTCACTATCTTCAAAGTGTACCCATCTCAGACGCGGTCCTAACTGTTGTATTAAAAACTACTGCAGTGTACTGTTGTTTTTTGTCGCAATAGCTTTTTGTTTCCAATTATGCTGGCGGTGTGAACAGGTTCCTACAGACCTGTTCTCTGTGTGCAGGACTCATCTGTGTTATAATTAATTGCCTCTTGCCATGCAAGAGATGGAGTTCCCGCCCCTCTCTGGGCCCTGCACACACATAGCCCCGTCGCCTTCATTCCACTTCAGACACTGGTCATACTGGCTCCTGCTTACTGGTAAGTATTCACACCAGTCAGGTTTTTAATACAACAGTTAGGACCGCGTCTGAGGCGGCCGTCACACGCAACGATTTCTTGCCCGATATCGTTTAAGCGATCTCCTTTTTGATCGCTTAAGTGATATCGGGCAAGAAATCGTTGCATGTAATCAAGCGATTTACGATGTGAAATCGCTTGATCGTGACATCGCTGATCTGAGCTCCGGAGCTCAGATCTAGCGATGAACGATGTCACGATCTGCTTCATCGTGGTGTATAACACCACGATGAACGATCTCCCAGCAGCAGAGCCTATGCTGGGAGATGGTAACTATGATACACGTCGGGTAACTAAGCGACGCGCGGCGCCTAGTTACCCGATGTGTACCATAGTTACCAGCGAGATCGCGGATCCACATCGCTGGTGAGTCTGTCTGTGTGACATCTCACCAGCGATGTGAGCGATATTGTAAGCGATCGCGCGTGCACGTGATCGCTTACAATATCGCTAGAGATATCTCAGCGTGTGACGGCCGCCTGAGATGGGTACACTTTGAAGATAGTGACGTGGCTTAAAATAACTTTTTCTGCGCAAAAAAAACGGATTAACTTAGTACCCTGTATTTGTTATACCATTTTTATACTGCACTTGCATTTAATATTTTTACTGCAGTGTACTGTTGTTTTTTGTCGCAATAGCTTTTTGTTTCCAATTATGCTGGCGGTGTGAACAGGTTCCTACAGACCTGTTCTCTGTGTGCAGGACTCATCTGTGTTATAATTAATTGCCTCTTGCCATGCAAGAGATGGAGTTCCCGCCCCTCTCTGGGCCCTGCACACACATAGCCCCGTCGCCTTCATTCCACTTCAGACACTGGTCATACTGGCTCCTGCTTACTGGTAAGTATTCACACCAGTCAGGTTTTTAATACAACAGTTAGGACCGCGTCTGAGATGGGTACACTTTGAAGATAGTGACGTGGCTTAAAATAACTTTTTCTGCGCAAAAAAACGGATTAACTAAGTACCCTGTATTTGTTATACCATTTTTATACTGCACTTGCATTTTAATATTTTTACTGCAGTGTACTGTTGTTTTTTGTCGCAATAGCTTTTTGTTTCCATTTACATAGTGCTGTTGGAAGGCAATGGCTAGCACTCGAGTTAGTGAGGTTAACGGTGCAAGTGAAAGGAACCAAAGGTTTCACAGTCAAAGGTTATAGGAATCACTGCACACGTACAAGGGAATTAGTGCTTTTTCGTGAGAATTTTATTTATAGTGTTTGTTCACTGCGACAAGGTTATGACGTTTCGGCCCAGTATGGGCCTTGATCACATGGTCGCTTGATTTGGATGAAACCAAGATATGGCCCTTAGGAACTGCTTGCTGTGGTAGTTTTTCAGGGTAAAACCCCTTCTGATCCAGTTGAAGTTGTGCCCAAGGGGAGTGCACTTGGTAACTTTTGCAGTCTGCTCACTGTTAAGGGATAGGCCAGGCTCAGAGCTGTCACTCTGGAAGGGAGGAGCGGCCTGGTGGACAGTGTTTCCACATGAGATGTCCAGATAGCACTGCTATAAATAAAATTCTCACGAAAAAGCACTGTTTCCCATGTACTTGTGCAGTGATTCCTATAACCATTTACATAGTGCTGGGCAGCCCGCCTGATCTAATAGCATGGGCATGACCAATAGGCTGTATACAGGCACTTTGCATTGCACATACCTGTGTGACTGACACTCTTTGTTAACCTTGTGCCTATAAATGTCACCAATCACCTCCCCCATAGCTTGACTGGACACAGGTGATGCCACTGCCCCCATGCTTTTGGCTAGTTGCAGGAGATTGTGCATCGGTATCAGACACCTGTGCTGCCTCTAAGTGGTGCTTGCAACGTCCTTCTAAGTGCAGTGGATATTGGACCTTGGCTATTTTCAGTGAGTATTTTTTCTATAGTCAGGTTCCCTTCACCACAAACTGTTCTTCGCACGGAATCAGGCGAAACCACTTTGTTTCATAAAACAAAAATATTACTTTATAAAACGTTCATATTCAAAAGTTACACGTTACAACGGGCACATAGACGTCTATGGTTCTGTTTCCCTCTAGACTGTTCTTGAACGTTGTTCCCTCCTTCCTTCCAGACTAGTGTAGCCCTAACTATATCCTCTTGGTCCAAGGGTTCCCAGCTCCTGGTCTCCACTACCTCCAGGATCCTGTACCACTCACATTCAGCAGCCCCACATCTGTACCCCCTTTTGTTGGGTAGATTCAGCTGCCTCTCTTGGGCTATCCTACTTGATCTCTAGGCCCCAGACGTCCAGGGGAATCTGCCTGCAGAGGACTGGTGCGCCCCGAATACTTGATGTCATCTCTAGCACTCCACAGCCTTCACTGACTCCCTTTCTTTTGTCCCAGGGAGCACAACTCTCTCTTATCTCCTTCTACAGGAGCAAAACCTGCACATAACCCCCTGTGGCCTGGCCCTAACCTGCTAGTTGAGATACCCAAACCAGCATCCCACATAGCAGCACCTTCTCATCTGTAGAAAACAACTGGCTCTGTTGGATCTATACCTACTTCTACCTTATAACACAACTGGGTCTGCCTACAAAACACTTCCACCATGTTGCTGTACAAGAATGCTTCACATTACTTATTACATGACAATATTTACACATAGACAATGAGGTCAGCTTCTTCAGCGGTAGGAATTTTTTTGGCATCACCCATCCCCTGACACTACCTTAGTACATTGTCTGGTATCTGGTATCCATGTCCACAGTTCATGCAATCTCTCCATAAGGAGAAACGTTATAGCTTAGATGCCAGTCTTATCCTTTCACCTAGCCAAATCATATCTCCTACTTTGCACCGATGAGGAGCAAATACTCCAAAACACTGTGTCTGCAAATTGAGAATATGGTTTGGCTTGTATCCTTGATCATATGATAAGGCTTAGTAAAGGGTCAATGTTGACTTTTAGGATTGCTACCTCCAATAGGTGGCTCTTTGAAGAGGTAATTTGCATATAAAATTTCCCAGAGGAGCATAAAAGGTGTTTACGTCTGCTCATTTACTGAACATGTCAAACTCAACTTGACACTCTCCATAAGAAGAAACATTATAGTCAAGAACTGCAAATTTTCCCAAAAATGTTTCATCCATCTGGGATCTGTGAAACAGGCTAAAAGCTTCACTCTCACTTTTAGCCTAAGCCATATTTAGATAGGGTGAAGAAATAGAAATGTTGGGGTATGTAGACATTAATAAGGCTGGAATCACACTGTCCGAGTAACATGTAAGTCATTCGGATGAGTCTCTGATGACTAGCTCAGAATGGCCTCCCCCCCCTGTCAGGGCGGGAATGTGGAGCTGCTTAGAGAAACAAGCAGCTCACACTCCCATCCAGAGAGGGGGAGGACATTTCGAGTTAGTCATCCGAGACTCGTCCGAGTGACTCGCATGTCAATCAGACAGTGTGATTCCAGCCTAAGGGAGAAAGTAGCTGACTTCTCCTAAAAATGGAAATGAATAAAGCTGGCAAAGAACTGCAGGAACGGAAGTTGTGAGTTGTGGACTTTCTCCTATCAGATATTGGATTTTCCACTTCTTTGCAATTGATGAGTGTACTTTATTCTGTTAATACAATGATGAAATATTGATTGCTCTCAGTGAGAGAAACAAGACAACAATCTTGTAGTTGTGATACTTTTTAATGACTAACAAAAATAAAATAAGTGATTTTACAAGGTGAGCTTTCGAGATGTCTTAGGCCCCTTCATCAGGCGGGGTATGACATTTTTGTCATATTTTGTCATACCTTGCCTGATGAAGGGACCCAAGACTTCTCGAAAGCTCACCTTGTAACATCACTTATTTTATTTTTCTTAGCCATTAAAAGGTATCACAACTACAAAAAGGTATCACAACTACAAGAATACAATGATGAATAAATCTCATCGTTCTTTACTGAACACGTAGATCTTTCAATCCTTCTTCATAAATGTCACGTGTGTTATTATTACATGATAATCTCGGTAGAATACATTAATACATAATTACTTCTCATAACCTTGATCAATGGTGACAATGCACAAACTCAAATTCTACCTAAAGCGGACTTATCCTAAAACACAGCGGTATAAAAAATGAAGCAAAAGCAATTAGATAATAAGCAATAACTATATTATTATACTGAGTCGAAGAAGGAGAATAAAAAAGCCATGATGACACTAGAATATAAGGATTGTTTATTAGAAACTGGGTCTCATTACCTCCTAGAGCATATAGACATCCTAGATAAGGTCCTCCTAGAAAATAGAAAATTACAACATGGAATGGTAAAAGCATAGGTTAGGGTCACACTTGCCGAGTGGATGCGGGTTTCCATGCGTTTTTCACACTTGGGTTGTGTGAAAAACGCATGCAAAAACGCATCCATAGGCCCCAATACAAAAGACGCATGCCCCAATGCCAAAAATGCATGTCTAAAGTGCCATGCGTTTTTTGGATGTGTTTTTGGCTCAGCACCAAAAAATGTAGCATGATGCATTTTTTGGTGCTTTTTCAAAAATGCATGCGTTTTTTAACATGGGGCCCTATGGGAAACGCATGCGTTTTTGCAAGGCACTAAATGGTACCATGCGTTTTTGAATGCGTTTTTGCATGCGTTTTTTAAGGCTGCTTCTGACCTAACAGCAAAAACGCAGCCCAAAAACGCAGGCTGCAAAAAGCAACCTTAAAAAACGCATGCAAGTGTGACCCTAGCCATAGTTTAAACACTCTGCAAAATCTGCAACAGGGTCCCAAACTATGGAGAAGCATTTGTAGAGTAAGGCCTCATTCACACAGAGCGTTTGTGCTCCAGTTTCTGTTTATCCGTTTCTGCACCTAAACTGGATCCTCTTTTTTCAAAACAGCATCACAAATGCATCATTAGTTTGTGTTGCTTTTTTGCTCCAGTTACACTGGAGAAAACAGACACACATGATATAGAGATATGATAGGCTCACCGGTTTAAATGTCGGGTGCTCCTGAAAAAGAATCAAGTCACTATATGGGAGTATTCTGGGCACACCAGTTAGTGCAAAAAATGTTTGCAATAACACGTATACAGGTGAAGTTGGTGTATCCTTTTTATTCGAGCCACACAGTAAAAAGACACTGTTAACCGACGTTTCTGCCTACTCCGGCCTTTTCAAAGGTTCTAATACAGAAACAACATTGTAAAAATGTTAGCACATAAACACAAATCAACCTGTTCACGTACAGTATCCGTGTGTGGAGGATGCCGAAGTGCATGTGCAAATAGGTCTCTTTGAGTGGCTACATAGATACAAGTGTGAGTCGCTGATGAAAGAGTGTTAAGGTCGGGGAGTGTGCAGGAGTATCCGGGACTGAACGGAGTAAATGTTATGGATGTTTAATAAGTGGAGACATATCAAATTTATATAAATTGATGTGAATCAATTTGTTGTGCTCAGGACCAACATGCTAGTGGTGGGTAGGATAAAGAAAAAAGAGGGGTCTAAGTATAAAAGGAAAAAGAAGAAAGAAGATTGAGAGCCAAAGGGTAACACTATAAAGAGTAATTTATCAGACTGAATGTCTAATGGAGACAGGGCTCAGGTTTAGAGGAGAGGACCAATATAGGAAATAAATAAAGATAAGAAACCGCTAGGTGCAGAGAAAGTTTAGAGCCCAGGGAGAGGGGCTGGCAAGTACCTGTGTGTAGTCCAGGTAGGAGCCGTGGCAGTGTGCAGCGTCTGCAACAAAGCCGCAGGTATTTATGGGAAAGGGGCGGGCTTTATCGGACGTCACATCAGGTGTGTGAACCGTACGGAAGTGCGGATGGGACGCACGCGGCGCATGCGCACTGTGAATTGTGTGTCTGCACATGCGCAGGAGGCTGCGGTGCGAGCGGATCCTAAGTGCAAGTGCTGGGACCATTAGAGACTTGTTTGTAGTGCGGCAGAAGTGCAGTTTTCACAGTTTGTGCAGCGTGGCAGGTCCACATTGATTCAATAGTGCATCTGGAAACATATAGCGCAAACAATTAGTATACCAATTAACAGGGTACATAATTATATACTAATTATGATAATCAATTGAGAAATGAATGTTTATCTTAATAGAATATAAATCCAGGGGAATTTTAACACTCATAATGGATGACAAATATGAGCACAGGAAAAAATCACAAGGTGTTTATATCGATGTGATGACAACAAGGGTCATGGTCCAAACATGACATGCATAATGAATGAATGAAAAACAATTCTGGGCAGATAATATCAGCATGTAGACTAAAGGTAAGAAAGGCGGGGTCAATGTTATATGAAATATATATTTTCATTCAAAAGAGTAGGTGCCGAGTGTGAATTTTTTTGCATGCTAAAGGCCTCTTTACACACACAGATATCTGTGTCCAACTTCTGAACAGATCTCTGGTTGCAGTGAAATCATGGGCACATTGCTCCATTTTGTGGCTGTGTACAAATGTAACAATATCTCCATGATTTCACTGCAACCAGAGATCTGTTCAGAAGTTGGACACAGATATCTGTGTGTGTAAAGAGGCCTTTACATTTGTACACGGCAACAAAATGGAACAATGTGTCCATGATTTCACTGCAACCAGTAAGTTGCAAGTGAAATTGCATGCAATGTTGCGACGTGTAAAGGTACCCTTTCCCTCTTTTTTCTTTATCCTACCCACCACTAGCATGTTGGTCCTGAGCACAACAATTTGATTCACATCAATTTATATAGATTTGCTATGTCTCCACTTATTAATCGTCCATAACATTTACTCCATTCAGTCCCAGATACTCCTGCACACTCCCCGACCTTAACCCCTTCATGACCCGGGAATTTTTTGTTTTTTCACTTTCGTTTTTTGCTCCCCTGCTTCCAAGAGCCATAACATTTTTATTTTTCTGTCAATATAGACATATGACGGCTTGTTTTTTGCGGGACGAGTTGTACTTTAATATGCCATAATTTATTTTACCTTATAGTGTACAGGGAAATTGCAAAAAAATTCTAAATGCAGTGAGATTGCAAAAAAAGTGCAATGACATGTTTGTTTTTTGGGTATTTTAGTCGCCATGTTCACTATATGGTACAACCGACATGACGGGGTGATACCTCGGGTCAGTATGAGTTTGTAGACACCCAACATGTATACCTTTATTGGTATCTAGGTGGTGAAAAAAATTCAGAAGTTTGAAAAAAAAACAAAAATTGACTTTTTGCGCCATGTTCTGTGACCCGTAGCGTCCTCATTTTCTTGATCTGGGGCTGTGTGATGGCTTATTTTTTGCGCCTTGAGCTAACGTCTCTAATGATACCATATTTGGGGGGATCCAAAGTTTTGATCGCCCGTTATTGCATTTTATAGCAATGTTGCGGCGACCAAAAAAACAGAATTTTAGCGTTTGGACCATTTTTTTCCGTTACGGAGTTCACGTCTGTCATTAATGGATTTAATACGATGATAGATCGGGCGAATCTGAATGCGGCGATACCAAACATGTGTATTCTTTTTAATGCTTTTATTGTGATTGGGGGAAAAGGGGGGTGATTTGAACTTTTATATATATTTTTTTTTTTTACAGGTTTTTAAAATCTTTATTTTTTCATTCATTCTTATTTTTTCACTGCCTCTTTATGAGGCACCTTGCTGCACAGACCGATCGCTTCTGGGAGATACAGATGAGCTGCAGCTCATCTATATCTCCCAGAATCGCGGACCTGTTGTGGTTGGCTGCACCTGCCAACCACAACAGGAAACTGCGCTCTGACAGCATCTGGGGTCTATCCAGGACCCCGGGCTGTCATGTCACAATACTATCGCGGGATCTCCAGAGCAGGCGGGAAACAGCGTGTTCCCCGCCGCGGCTGCCTTGGATCCCGCTGTCAGTGATTGACAGCAGGATCCAAGGGGTTGACAGCGCCGATCGGATCCCGGATCAGATCGGAGCTGTTAGCCCGACATCTCAGCTGATCACATCAAACACCCCTTACCGGCCCATGACGTCCCCCTACGTCATAGGTCGGGAAGGGGTTAATACTCTTTCACCAGCCACTCACACGTGAATCCATGTAGCCACTCAAAGAGACCTATTTGCACAAGCACTTTGGCATCCTTCACACACGCACACTGGACGTGAACAGGTTGATTTGTGTTATGTGCTAACATTTTTACAATGTTGTTTCTAGGTCCGGGGAGTGGAGCCAGTGCCGGTTTGCCCCAGTAACTAGTGCAGTATGGTCACTGGAGACTGAGGTCACCATGAATTCTATATCCAGCAACCAAACTCGGAGGATGAGTGATTTCACGATGCCCACCCAACCTAAGGCTAGGAGACACAGCCGCATAATAGGGCTCGTCAGACCCATCAGAGGGCTCACGCCACATGTCACACAGCCAGAGCAGAGTAAAGGTGGCCTCAGCACAACTACGCGCAGCCAAGGTCCACAGACACTGAAGCAGTAGGTATACCTCAGAACTTACCTGGAGTGGGTCGCCCCAACTTGCTTCCAAGCCAGGATCCCCGACAGCAGCTTTGAACAGTTCCCAACCAACTTTACTACTAAGTAAAAGGTAAAAGAGAGCTGTTCCCTCTGTGTCTGTTTATTCTTCACAAGCGGCACCCCAAATGTTCTCCATTCACATAGACTGCATCCCTATACCTACTCTGGGGAACACCAAGCCCTTCCCATGGAGGGCTCACCATCCTCACTGTTGCCTTCATCATCATACCCTAGAGGCCTGGACGGCAGCAGTGGATTTACTAGCCACAAACCACGGGTAGCGTCACAAATAATTATAAACTCTTTTTCCCCTTTTCTTGACTATAAAATCTTTTCCCCCTTTTTATTGCCGCACCTGGGACGCCCTCCAGCAGCCCTAGAGGACGACAGGGCCTGGTCTCAAGTACCCCCGTCCCCGGGGTGCGGCGGTACAAAAGAAATAAACACGTTTTAAAATACCGTCAACTCCGGAGCAGTCAACAATGTACTGTAATAAAGCGAAGATGGCACAACCACAATCCAAACATTTGCAGCACAGCCTGAGTGAGTGAAGTGTGATCGGTTTACTTGCTTGTTACTTTTCCATTTGTACATTACCTTGTAATATGCTGATGCTATAGAAATTATTATTATTACTGGGAAAGTCTACTTACTAATTGAGAATACTTGGCCCCAATAGCCGGCTCAGATGACATGAGAATATTGGCAGAATATTAACAGGAAGAATATGCAGGAAATTGAATTTCCGTCTGAAAACTTTTCTGCATCTCTGCGACTCCCACTCTTGACAACACTGTCATTCTTCTTTATTATTCACCCACGTACCGTACTTTAAAGCACCACTTTCTCTCTCATCACTTTTCATTAATATTTCACTCTCATGTCACTGATTTTCCACTCTTTCAATCTGTTCAGTTCATTTTTTTTTTTTTTCATATTTCTGCACTAAATACATTTTCCATAAACATTCACCGCACATTTTATATTCATCTCTACTCCGCTGCCGTCCGGCTGGGCAGGCCTTATCCCGCCTGCGTTATAGCTGTTACATAACAAGATACTGATAGGATTTGTCTTTTTCTGCTTTGAAAAATAAATTCTGCAGATGAAAGACACAAATCCTGTAAAACCGCCTTTCTGGACAGATACTGTGCAAAATGTAATGTTTGATTGCCAAGGTTTGTAAGACATGTTTCCTTAAAGGGAACCTGTCAGCACATTTTTACATATTGAAGTTAAAATACGGTTGTATAGATGGGTATGACCCCAAACCTTAATTCTTTTTTTGTAGAGGTGTCAGTTGCCATTCATGAGATATCTAGTATAGAAGCCATATGCAAATCAGGCTGGAACTGCACTCTGCACGTGTCAACAAACTTGGAAGAAGCAGTTCAAGTGCATAGACATGTCCCCAGTGCATTTCCAGCCTGATTTGCATATGGCTTCTATTCTAGATATCTCATGACTTAAATATTAGATCTTAAAGGAAAGGAATCAGTTTTTGTGGGTAAACAAGCAGGGTGGCTACAATGGAAAAAAGGTTTAGGTAGCAGAATGTCAGTGATGGACAAAGCCAATCAGGGGAACTAGTCTGACCCTTAGACTGGGGATTTTGTAGCTGGCCCTGTTCCTAGAAGTATCTCTAAAGGTGAGTAGGTCTGAGCTGCCAACCTTGCCCTGCTCCTGACCAGCCCCAGGTTATCACCCCCTCACCTCCACCCATGGACTGAGATAAGCACAGCAACTCCAACACATGACAGTAATCTCCAGCAAAGCTACAAGGCATCTACAGCAGGGCAATCAGGGGAACTAGTCAGACCCTTACACTGGGGTCCCTAGCTGACTCTGTTCACAGAATTGCTTCTAAAGGCGAGGATGTGTGGGCCACCAACTTGCCCTGCTCCTGACCAGCCCTAGGCTATTACCCTCTCACCTCCACCGACGGACCAGGATAAGCACAGCAACTCAAACACATGACAGCAATCTCCAGGAAAGCTACAGGATGGCTTCAGCAGAAACTGCAAAAGCATCAACACAGCTCACGGTCATGCAGAGAATGAACTCTATCAGCGAAATCAGGTGAAGGTTGTGTGATTACTTAAAGGCTGGAAGAGTGGTCAAACCATATCACCTGATACACACAGCAACTAGTACTCTAGAGCCTCAGCAACTCAAACTACAGAGCCACAGCAACAGAAATTAACCCTTAAGGCGCAAAAGGAAATTTGCTCCCAGTTACCATAACTACTCACACTGTGGAGCAGTTCACAAAGACTGCAATACAGTCTACACATGACATAAAGACATAGTATTACTTCCCTAAGTAAAATATGTGCTCACAAGTTCCCTATAAAGAAGTTTCCCTGTTTGACCATATCCTAACCTATTATGATGCTTGTCCCACACAGGGACATACCTATAAAGGATGCAGTCACACCCTGTTTCTAATGTCTTGGAACTTAGAATAAGTTAAGTGCATTTGGATTATTGAATTGGTTCTCTGGGTGAATTTTGGAAGATTAAAAGTGTAGGAATTAGTGGTGAAGAGCATTGCTGCTGACAGCAGAGCAGTGGTTGGTCGTTGGTATTGAGAGGTTGCTAAATTTTGATGGATGGGTATTACCGAAAGCTGAAGGTCTTTGATAGGGCTTCCCATAACACTCACCTTTTCTAGTAAAAAAGTATCACTTTATTCTCTTCCAATAGTGACATAATGATTAGTGATGAGCGTGTACTAAAATGCTCGGGTGCTCGAAGCTCGGGCCGAGCATCCCGAGATACTCGTGTACTCGGCCCGAGTACCGAGCCCAATGTTATCCTATGGGAGACACGAGTATTTTTATGAAATGACTGCCGGCAGCATGGAAAAACCCTAAAAATGTCACAAAAGTCTCAGAAGAGCGCTGAAATGACATGGCAACACCATGGGGAAGACCCCTGGAAGCATTTCTCACTCAAAAGTCACAGCTGTGAACAATCTTGTCCGAGTTTCAAGCCAATTTTACGGAGTCACCAGAAAACCTTCCAAAATGATACCAAAATGAATATTTAGGGTGGAAATGTTAAGGGCACATACCCAATAGTGAGATACAGCTGGTGTATGTTACTTTTTGTGATTACATGAAAGATTTTACGTGAAAACATTGTGCGGCACTCCGATGACCCTGACAAGAGACGTACATGAAGCCCTGTCTTGAAATAATGTGCCCATTTTGAGGAACTGGGTCTATTGTAGTATTTTCCTTTGCCAGGGCAGTCCAAAATTTGGAGGTTCACCAATGCACCTGGATAGAGACGTGCAGGAGGGCCTGTAAACCTCAAGTGGGTGTATTGTAGTATAGCCCTTTGGCCAGGGCAGCCACAAATTGGGAGGTTCAACAATGACCCATGCATACAGACATGTAGTAGGGCCTGTAAACCTCTAGTGGGTGTATTGTAGTATTGCCCTTTGGCCAGGGCAGCCAAAAATTGGGAGGTTCAACAATGACCCATGCATACAGACATGTAGTAGGGCCTGTAAACCTCAAGTGGGTGTATTGTAGTATTGCCCTTTGGGCAGGGCAGACAAAAATTGGGAGGTTCAACAATGACCCATGCATACAGACATGTAGTAGGGCCTGTAACCCTCAAGTGGGTGTATTGAAGTATAGCCCTTTGGCCAGGGCAGCCAAAAATTGGGAGGTTCAACAATGACCCATGCATACAGACATGTAGTAGGGCCTGTAACCCTCAAGTGGGTGTATTGTAGTATAGCCCTTTGGCCAGGGCAGCCAAAAATTGGGAGGTTCAACAATGACCCATGCATACAGACATGTAGTAGGGCCTGTAACCCTCAAGTGGGTGTACTGTAGTATAGCCCTTTGGCCAGGGCAGCCAAAAATTGGGAGGTTCAACAATGACCCATGCATACAGACATGTAGTAGGGCCTGTAACCCTCAAGTGGGTGTATTGTAGTATAGCCCTTTGGCCAGGGCAGCCAAAAATTGGGAGGTTCAACAATGACCCATGCATACAGACATGTAGTAGGGCCTGTAACCCTCAAGTGGGTGTATTGTAGTATAGCCCTTTGGCAGGGCAGCCAAAAATTGGGAGGTTCAACAATGACCCTGGATACAGACATGCAGGAGGGCCTGTAAACCTCAAGTGGGTGTATTGTAGTATAGCCCTTTGGCAGGGCAGCCAAAAATTGGGAGGCTCCACATTGTCCCTGGATAGAGACGTGCATGAGGGCCTCAAAACATTTTTCCCATTGAAAAGGAGCGGGTATCCTGTCATTGTAATGGCCATTCAAAAAGAATGGGCGTCAAAATTTACCACTGGGGGTATACCTGAAACAACAGCCTAACTATTGTAACGGTCATCATGGTGGCACATGAAGAGAAGGAGGAGCAGTCCAGCGATTAGTCCAAGGAAGAGGAAGACAACGTGGTGGATGATCCAGTAGCTGACCCAACCTGGCAGGAGGATATGCAGTGCACAGGGGGAGGGAGGCTTAGCATCCCAACAGGCAGTACGAAGCAGGGTCGGGTCCGCAGGCAGAAGGCAGGCAACCGTTCCCCGGAACAACAACACGACACAAGGTGCCTGTGCAAATGTTAGGTCTTCCCGAGTCCGGCAGTTTTTTAAGTTGGGTCCAGATGACTCTAAATAGGCCATTTGCAACACCTGCCATGTCAGCAGCAGCAGGGGTACGAAAACTAGCAGCCTGACCACCAGCATGATGAGGCACATGGCAGCCAAGCACCCGACTTTGTGGGAAGTACAACAGAGTCGAGGAGCGGTGCTTGCTGATGTCACTGCTACGTCTTCGCGTGTTGTGCGTGCGAGCTAATCCCCTGTACATGCTGGCCGCGAACAAGCCTCCGGCTGTGCACCTGAAGTTGCCCACGCACAAATAACCCCACCATCATGCACATCCTTGTCCCAGCGCAGCGTTCAATTATTCATTCAGCAAACCTTTGAACGCAGGCGCAAATACGCTGCCAACGCCCCACATGCCACAGTCCTGAATTATCACATTTCGCGACTCATAGCGGTAGAAATGTTGCCTTTACGGCTGGTGGAGACGGCTGCATTCCGCGACCTGATGGCGGCTGCTGTCCCATGTTACTCGGTCCCCAGCCGCCACTCTTTCTCCAGATGTGCCCTCCCCGCATTGCATTACCACGTGTCCAACAGCATCACACGTGCCCTGAACAACGCTGTTTCAGTCAAAGTCAACCAAACCACAGACACGTGGAGAAGTGCTTGTGGGCAAGGCGGCTACATCTCCTTGACAAAACACTGGGTTAATATTGTGGAGGCTGGCACACAGTCTGAGCGAGGGACGGAACACGTCCTTCCCACAGCAAGGATAGCAGGCCCTACCTCTGTCAGGGTTTGACCGACACTCTACAGCTCCGGAATGTCATGCTCTTCATCCTCCTCCTCCTCCTCATCCTCATCCACTGTACCCTCCACACCAGTCCCAAGCTGGAAGCACTGCAGCACTGCCTCCGCGAAGCGGCAACAGGCTGTGCTGAAGCTAGTCTGCATAGGTGACAAACCCCACAATGCAGAAGAGGTGTGGACAGCTCTGAAACAGCAGGCAGATCACTGGCTCACACCTCTGAACCTAAAGCCAGGAAAGGTCGTATGTGACAATGTCCGGAACCTGGTGGCAGCTTTCAGGCGAGGCCAGCTGACGCATGGTCCATGCGTGGGCCATGTGCTCAACCTGGTGGTTCAGAGGTTTCTAAAGTCATACCCAGAGCTGTCTGAACAGCTGGTAAAAGTTCGCCGTCTGTCTGCACATTTTCGAAAGTCACCTGCTGCTTCAGCCGGCCTTGCCGGCTTTCAGCGCCGTTTGCGTCTTCCGGCCCACAGACTGGTGTGTGATGTCCCCACGCGTTGGAATTCAACTCTGCACATGTTGGTGAGGATATGTGAGCAGAAGAGGGCAGTTGTGGACTACCTGCATCACCTAAGCCGTCGGGAAATGGGTCACATTCCACACATAACACCTGAGGAGTGGAGATGGATGTGCGACCTATGTACCATCCTCCAAAACTTTGATGACTCCACCAAGATGGTGAGCGGCGATGACGTCATTATTAGCGTCACCATACCACTACTCTGCCTTCTAATACCGTCTCTGCTGAAAAACAAAGAGGATGCATTGCAGGCCGAGCGCGATGACTTGGAGCAAGAAACAGTAGTGGGTGTGGGTGAAAACACACAGCCCAGCCTCATCTCATCACAACGTGCAGTGGAGGACTATGACGAGGAGGAGGAGGAGGATGAAGACATGGAGCAACTCTCTTGCCAAATTGAGGATATGACATGCACACCAGTCATACCCTCGATTCTGCGTGGCTGGCCAGAGGACAGTGGAGATGAGGAGGAGGAGGAGGAGGAGGACAGCATGTTCAGTCATCGTGTTGGTCTGGATACTGAAGTGATGGCTGTTAAGAGTCTGGCGCACATGGCTGACTTTATGGTAAGCTGCCTGGCTCGTGACCCTCGCGTTCACAACATCTTGGCCGGCAATCAGTACTGATTAGACCCACGCTACAAGGAGAACTTTATGTCTCTCATTCCTGAGGCGGAGAGGTCAGCCAAAATGCAGCATTTCCAGAAGGCCATAGTCACGGAAGTAGGCAAATCATTCCCCTCACAAAACGCTAGCGGCATAGGTCAGGAATCGGTGGACAACCAAGGCGTACGGCCGAGAGGGGCACAAGTCCAATCCGCCAGAGGTAGGGGAACAGTCTTTACGATGTGGGACAGTTTTCTCAGCCCCTCACGTACCACAGCCCCTGAGGTGCGGGGTAGTGCCACAAGAAATGCTAAGTTTGGCCAGATGCTGAAGGAGTACCTTGCAGATCAAACAACTGTACTGCTAGATTTCTCTGTGCCTTACAATTATTGTGTCTCCAAGCTGGACACGAGGCATGAATTGGCTCTGTACGCCTTGGAAGTCCTGGCCTGCCCTGCCGCTAACGTTTTGTCAGAGCGTGTTTTCAGAGCCGCAGGTGGAATCATTACTGATAAACGCACCCGCCTGTCAACTGAAAATGGTGACAGGCTGACTCAGATCAAGATGAACAAGGGTTGGATTGGGCCAGACTTCACCACACCACCAACAAATGACAACTGAATTTAAATTTTGTTATGGGAATTTGGCATGTACCTCCACTCACCCATGGGTACACACTTCTGGACTTCCGAGTGTCCAAGTGTGGGATCAGTAATGTCCGTGGACGTGTACTCGGCCTGGTGGTAGGAAGGAGGATCAGGTTGGGAAATGTGCGGTGCAGTATCACGGCTACTGACACTTGACCGTGTGGAAGACAGGGTGTTTGTGGAGGTGCCAATCTGACTTGAAGCATTATCCGCTATCCAAGTAACAACCTGTTGACACTGGTGTTGGTTCAAGAGCGGTGTACTGCAGCGGGCCCCAAGAATTTGGGACAGGACGTGTGAGCGAGTAGATGTGCCCCTTTCTTGTTACAAAATTAGTGCTTGCACACGACCTCGGCCTCTGCCTGCACCACCATCACGTTCACTTCCTTGTTCCTTGCCAACGCCCTTGCGCATTTTGCTTGTATACAGCGACAACAGTCTGGTGACTGTAATGGTCACAGATTATTAGGATTTTAGGCCCTAACCTGTATCAAGGTACTAAGTACACCAGTCAGGTGACTGTAATGGTCACAGATTATTAGCATTTTAGGCCCTAACCTGTATCAAGGTATTAAGTACACCAGTCTGGTGAATGCAATGGTCACAGGAGATTAGGATTTTAGTCCCTAACCTGTATCAAGGTATGACGTACACCAGTCTGGTGAATGCAATGGTCACAGGAGAGTAGGATTTTAGTCCCTAACCTGTATCAAGGTATTAAGTACACCAGTCTGGTGAATGCAATGGTCAGATTATTAGGATTTTAGTCCCTAACCTGTATCAAGGTATTAAGTACACCAGTCTGGTGAATGCAATGGTCAGAGGAGATTAGGATTTTAGTCCCTAACCTGTATCAAGGTATGACGTACACCAGTCTGGTGAATGCAATGGTCACAGGAGAGTAGGATTTTAGTCCCTAACCTGTATCAAGGTATTAAGTACACCAGTCTGGTGAATGCAATGGTCACAGGAGAGTAGGATTTTAGTCCCTAACCTGTATCAAGGTATGACGTACACCAGTCTGCTGACTGTACTTGTCACAGATTATTACGATTTTAGTCCCTAACCTGTATCAAGGTATGACGTACACCAGTCTGGTGACTGTTCAGATCACAGGAGATTAGGATTTTAGTCCCTAACCTGTATCAAGGTATGACGTACACCAGTCTGGTGACTGTAGAGGTCACAGGAGATTCGTATTTTAGTCCCTAACCTGTATCAAGGTATGACGTACACCAGTCTGGTGACTGTTCTGATCACAGGAGATTAGGATTTTAGTCCCTAACCTGTATCAAGGTATGACGTACACCAGTCTGGTGACTGTTCAGATCACAGGAGATTCGGATTTTAGTCTCCAACCTGTATCAAGGTATGACGTACACCAGTCAGGTGACTGTTCAGATCACAGGAGATTCGGATTTTAGTCCCTAATCTGTATCAAGGTATGACGTACACGAGTCTGGTGACTGTAGAGGTCACAGGAGATTAGGATTTTAGTCCCTAACCTGTATCAAGGTATTAAGTACACCAGTCTGCTGACTGTAATGGTCACAGATTGTTAGGATTTTAGGCCCTAACCTGTATCAAGGTATTAAGTACACCAGTCTGCTGACTGTAATGGTCACAGATTATTAGGATTTTAGGCCCTAACCTGTATCAAGGTATTAAGTACACCAGTCTGCTGACTGTAATGGTCACAGATTATTAGCATTTTAGGCCCTAACCTGTATCAAGGTATTAAGTACACCAGTCTGGTGAATGCAATGGTCACAGGAGATTAGGATTTTAGTCCCTAACCTGTATCAAGGTATGACGTACACCAGTCAGGTGACTGTTCAGATCACAAGAGATTCGGATTTTAGTCCTAACCTGTATCAAGGTATGACGTACACCAGTCTGATGAATGCAATGGTCACAGGAGATTAGGATTTTAGTCCCTAACCTGTATCAAGGTATGACGTACACCAGTCTGGTGAATGCAATGGTCACAGGAGATTAGGATTTTAGTCCCTAACCTGTATCAAGGTATGACGTACACCAGTCTGGTGAATGCAATGGTCACAGAGAGAGTAGGATTTTAGTCCCTAACCTGTATCAAGGTATTAAGTACACCAGTCTGGTGAATGCAATGGTCACAGGAGAGTAGGATTTTAGTCCCTAACCTGTATCAAGGTATGACGTACACCAGTCTGCTGACTGTACTTGTCACAGATTATTACGATTTTAGTCCCTAACCTGTATCAAGGTATGACGTACACCAGTCTGGTGACTGTTCAGATCACAGGAGATTAGGATTTTAGTCCCTAACCTGTATCAAGGTATGACGTACACCAGTCTGGTGACTGTAGAGGTCACAGGAGATTCGTATTTTAGTCCCTAACCTGTATCAAGGTATGACGTACACCAGTCTGGTGACTGTTCTGATCACAGGAGATTAGGATTTTAGTCCCTAACCTGTATCAAGGTATGACGTACACCAGTCTGGTGACTGTTCAGATCACAGGAGATTCGGATTTTAGTCTCCAACCTGTATCAAGGTATGACGTACACCAGTCAGGTGACTGTTCAGATCACAGGAGATTCGGATTTTAGTCCCTAATCTGTATCAAGGTATGACGTACACGAGTCTGGTGACTGTAGAGGTCACAGGAGATTAGGATTTTAGTCCCTAACCTGTATCAAGGTATTAAGTACACCAGTCTGCTGACTGTAATGGTCACAGATTGTTAGGATTTTAGGCCCTAACCTGTATCAAGGTATTAAGTACACCAGTCTGCTGACTGTAATGGTCACAGATTATTAGGATTTTAGGCCCTAACCTGTATCAAGGTATTAAGTACACCAGTCTGCTGACTGTAATGGTCACAGATTATTAGCATTTTAGGCCCTAACCTGTATCAAGGTATTAAGTACACCAGTCTGGTGAATGCAATGGTCACAGGAGATTAGGGTTTTAGTCCCTAACCTGTATCAAGGTATGACGTACACCAGTCAGGTGACTGTAGAGGTCACAGGAGATTAGGATTTTAGTCCCTAACCTGTATCAAGGTATGACGTACACCAGTCTGGTGACTGTTCAGATCACAGGAGATTAGGATTTTAGTCCCTAACCTGTATCAAGGTATGACGTACACCAGTCAGGTGACTGTTCAGATCACAAGAGATTCGGATTTTAGTCCCTAACCTGTATCAAGGTATGACGTACACCAGTCTGATGAATGCAATGGTCACAGGAGATTCGGATTTTAGTCCCTAACCTGTATCAAGGTATGACGTACACCAGTCTGATGAATGCAATGGTCACAGGAGATTAGGATTTTAGTCCCTAACCTGTATCAAGGTATGACGTACACCAGTCTGGTGAATGCAATGGTCACAGGAGATTAGGATTTTAGTCCCTAACCTGTATCAAGGTATGACGTACACCAGTCTGGTGAATGCAATGGTCACAGGAGAGTAGGATTTTAGTCCCTAACCTGTATCAAGGTAGTAAGTACACCAGTCTGGTGAATGCAATGGTCACAGGAGAGTAGGATTTTAGTCCCTAACCTGTATCAAGGTATGACGTACACCAGTCTGCTGACTGTAATGGTCACAGATTATTAGGATTTTAGTCCCTAACCTGTATCAAGGTATGACGTACACCAGTCTGGTGACTGTTCAGATCACATGAGATTAGGATTTTAGGCCCTAACCTGTATCAAGGTATGACGTACACCAGTCTGGTGACTGTTCAGATCACAGGAGATTCGGATTTTAGTCCCTAACCTGTATCAAGGTAGTATGTACACCAGTCTGGTGACTCTAATGGTCACAGGAAATGAGGATTTTAGTCCCTAACCTGTATCAAGGTAGTACATACACCAGTCTGGTGATTCTAATGGTCACAGATTAGGATTTTAGTCCCTAACCTGTATCAAGGTAGTACGTACACCAGTCTGGTGACTCTAATGGTCACAGGAGATGAGGATTTTAGTCCCTAACCTGTATCAAGGTAGTACGTACACCAGTCTAGTGATTCTAATGGTCACAGATTAGAATTTTAGTCCCTAACCTGTATCAAGGTAGTACGTACACCAGTCTGGTGACTCTAATGGTCACAGGAGATGAGGATTTTAGTCCCTAACCTGTATCAAGGTAGTACATACACCAGTCTGGTGACTCTAATGGTCACAGGAGATGAGGATTTTAGTCCCTATGTCCTAACCTGGATCAAGCTAGTAAGTACAACAGTCTGGTGACTGTAATGGTCACAGAAAAGCTTGGACTCCGATCTGGATCACCCTGCCTATATCCTCCGAGATTAGTCCTCAGAAGGACTGTTGTGGTCAGCACAGCAGCAGTTTGCAGCCCTGCTCCGGATCTACCTATGAGGGCCGCAACTCTGTCCCTAAGCAGCAGCAGACACTGTCCCTACACTCACTGTCTGGATGCCTGTGTGCCGAGCTCAGCGCGGCGGGTCTTATAAAGGCTCGGTCACGCTGTACCGGCCAGCCAATCACTGCAATGCCACAACTAACAGGGCTGTGGCATTGCAGTGGTCTGCCAGCCAATCCCTGCACGTGGGCTGGCTCTCAAAAGAGCGCCAACATGCAGAGATGACGACCACGAGCACAGCACGAGTATCGCGAGATTACTCGGTGCTCACCGAGTAGCCCGAGTACAGTGATACTCGTGCGAGTACCGAGTAGTGGCGAGCATGCTCGCTCATCACTAATAATGATATTCTCATGCATTCTTGGCCAGAGATGAGGTTCATCAAGATTCACATATACCTAAAGTGTCCTTTATAATATGGTGCTGCTGTGTATCTCTGGAAGGACCGCCACTGCCACAGCTGGGCAGCCTAGATGCATTTGTGGGACCTCGTACCCACTGCACCACAGATTTGTTTACTTTGATTTTTAGCAGATTGCTCTGAGTCACCCATTGCTAGAAGCATGCAGCATGCTCATCACACATTACTCTCTACAACAGGACAGTGGTGTAACAATTGCAGTTACAGGGGTCACAGGTGCGACGGAGCCCAGACCTGTAAGGGATCAAGGCCGCCCGCAGCCCCCTGCGACCACCGATCCCAACGCTGGGCACACATCCATGTGACTGCTCGGCCAGTATGTCAGGGAGGGGAGGCGGTGATGCCGGCCTGCAATTCCACTGCAGAACACATATAATGCAAGCTGGTGCCGCCTCCTCCACACTAGGAGAAAGCGTCACTTCCTGCTTTGCCGGCACCACCACCACCGCCTCTTCCTCCCACTGAGTCTGAGACCGGAGCAGCGGGGGAACCGGTAGAGGCAAGTAGGATTTATTTATTTTTTTTTTTTATAAATCAGTGCAAGTTGGCCGGAGGATTATGGGGGAGGAGGGGGGGGCATTTACTATATGGAGATTGGAGAGGCTATGAGGCTGCACTATATGGAGGGGCTATGAGGCTGCACTATATGGAAGGGCTATGAGGCTGCACTATATGGAGGGGCTATGAGGCTGCACTCTATGGAGAGTTTGGAATCTGCACTATATGGAGATTTTGGAGGCTGCATTATTCTATATGAAGGTCTATGAGGCTACATTATACTATATGAAGGGATGTGAGGCTGCATTATACTATATGGAGGGATGTGAGGCTGCACTATACTATATGTAGGGATGTGAGGCTGCATTTACTCTATGGAGGGATGTGAGGCTGCATTATTATGTATGGAGAGATATGAGGCTGTGTTATACTATATGAAGTGATATAAGGCTGCCTTATGCTAAATGGATGTCTGAGAGACTGCATTATAATATATGGAGGGATGTGAGGCTGCATTATACTATATGAAGGATTATGAGGCTGCATTATACTACATGGATGATAATGGAGGTGCATTGTAATAATTGGATGACTATACTGGCTACCTTATGAATGGGGGACTATGGGATGCATTATAATACATAGATGACTATCGGGGTGCATTGTAACATATGGAGGAATGTGAGGATGCATTATAACAATTGAAGGAAGACCATATAAACCATAATGAGGGACATATATACCACAATAAGAGCCATATTCTGGAGGAGGACCATATCGAGCAGGATGAGGGACATTAATACATAATGAAGGGAGATAGGGGTCAATCTGTGAGTCTTTAAAGAGGATCTATCACCCCCACCATGGATGTGCATGTCTGCTGCATTCAGGCAAGTGGTCCCCCATGGCTCTTTGGGGCTGCTACCCCCATATATGCCTATGGCTCAAAAATGAAACTGCCTGGACAGCATGTAACTATAAGCTCCATTCTGTATTTTAACACTTAGTTTTTGACACAAAAAGGGAGACCTAGAAAACAGGAGTCAGGGACCCCTCTATATAGATACAGGCGGGAAGGGGTGAGTTTGGGGGTCATGCACGGAGCTATGAGGAGCCCATCGCATGTGGACATTGTAGGAGAAGACCACCTGAGTGGGCGTACGGTCTCTAGGGGGACTGAGCCCCCCCTAGAGACATCAAGCAAGCATTTATTTAGTTTGCTCA
This sequence comes from Allobates femoralis, assembly GCA_033576535.1. NCBI lineage: Eukaryota > Metazoa > Chordata > Amphibia > Anura > Aromobatidae > Allobates > Allobates femoralis. Next base: position 46,293,597 of record JARQOC010000001.1, read on the forward strand.
TCCCTGCAGCAGCAGGGATGAGCAACTATGCAATAGCCGCATTGCTCAGGAATACACATCCTGAGCAATCCGGTTACCGGAGTGCGGATGTTATAACCGCTCCGAAAACTGCAACCTGCATGATTTTTCACGCAGGCTGCAAAGCCGGAGACGGACACCGGATTGCTTGTGAAGCAATCCGGTATTTAGCATGGCTCCTATGAGGAGCGTTTCCTTATCCGGTTTTGAGCTTTTTGAAAGCTCAAAACCGGATCAGGTTTTAAAAATAAAAACGTAGATGTAACCCTAGCCATATTCACATATCCAACGGCTGTCCCGAGACCCAAAAAGAACTCATCCACTGGCCTGCCAGCACCTTATGCAATCAGCATTTTTTGGTGTTTTTTCAAAAACGCATGCGTTTTTTTAACATGGGGCCCTATAAGAAACGCATGCATTTTTATATGGCACTATGCGTTTTTGCATGTGTTTTTGCATGCGTTTTTTAAGGGTCCCCCACACCTATCAGCAAAAATGCATGTAAAAACGCAGGCTGCCAAAAAGCACCTTAAAAAATGCATACCAAGTGTGATCCTAGTCTAAGAAGGTCTAAAAAAGACATTGATGGACTATGTTTGTGGTGATGGGGGAACAAAAGGAGTTATCAGGTATTTACAAAGACTTAATGCACACCTTTTTAAACAGTTATCCAATTAAGGCTAAAAAGAATTGGGAGGACGAATTAGAACCGATAGAAGAAGAGGATAAGTGGGAGGAATTGTGGAATACATACCCCAAATGTCACTGAGTGAGCCAGGCAGACTTTCACAAATTTATGTGCTCCATAGAGTATATAGGACCCCTGAAAGACTATATAGGGCAGGACTAAGGCTAGGGTCACACATAAGCCTTTGGTCCGTTTTTGGTATCAGTTTTTGCATTTTTTTTTCTAAGTCCAAAAACTGATGCCAAAACGGATTAGATGTAATAAACACCCTGTCCGTTTTTTTCTGCACCCAAAAACATTGCTAGGAACGTTTTTGGGTTCAGTTAAAAAACGCATGCGTTTTTTTAACATGGGGCCCTATAGGAAACTCATGCGTTAATGCATGGTACATATGCGTTAACGCATATCCGTTTTTATGAAAAAATGACTAAGTCCAAAAAATGTCCAGGATCACAAAGCACTCACTGATCTCAGGGAGACCAGTCAAGGAAAACACTGCGGGCAGCTGGCTAAAGCGCTCAAACATCCATGATGACTTGCCCCCTGGAAATTTGAATATGCAAATGGAGTCCGTGGAGCCTTAATTAAGAGTCTCAAACACGGGATTGGCCAGGTCCTTCCCTGAGAGCAGCGCGCATACTATAGCTATTGTAGCTATAGTATGTGCGCTGTCCGAGGTAATGAAAGCTTATACAGTAAGATCTATGGGCAGCGCTGCCCATAGATCTACTGTAAATGGTTTCTGAACCTCGGACAGCGCACATACTATAGCTACAATAGGTATAGTATGCGCCCTGCTCTCATAGGAGCCCAGCGCCTTCATTGATAAAAATGTACAGCAGCTGACAGGAGCCGGCTGCTGTACATAAGTGATTAAAGCATTATATGCCCACCTGAGTGGGTGGAAGGTCTCTGGGGGAGTGGGCACCCCCTAAAGACATTACAGCAACATTTAATAATAAAATTAAAAGTTTTAACACACACAGAACAGTTTGCTCATCCCTGCAGCAGCAGAGATGAGAAAACTATCCGGTAACCGGATTGCTCAGAATTACACATCCTGAGCAATCCGGTTACCAGATTGTGGCTTCAGCAATCCGGTTCCCGGATTGCTGGTTGTCTGAAGCCAATTGCGTTCACCGCATCCGGATCTAGATGCGGTGAACGCAATTTCTATAATAAATGTGACCCTAGCCTAAGAGGAATAAGATGGTCACCCCCTTACAGAATGATGCATATCTTAAAAAAATATGTGCTAATCTTGGAGAATTGTGGTAAACATAACTGTAATATGACAACGTTTGGTAGGTGTTAAATAACTAAAATAAACTTTTCATAAAAAATTGCTTGGATTGTTTGATTATTCATGTATAATGGAACAATCTATAAAAAGTAGAGGACTGACTAGAGGTGAGGAGATCCAGCAGCTCCACGGTTGGTGAGTCTATTTATCACCTACAAACGTCAAACAGCTTTATATTAACCAAAGGGCAATCCAAAGTTCCTACAAACTGCAGAGTGAGCAGGACGTGATCTCCTCATTACCGCTATACATCATGGAGATATAAGACTCGGTGTTGACCTAGACCCCACAGACACATTACCCATAGTGTCACATAGAGCAAAATGATAGGGGAAGAGGAAAACTGGACTTTAAGTCTTTATATTTAAAAAAGATCTCCTATAAGCTTTTATTTATCCAAATCAGTGTATATTTGTATGTAATGTAGTGTCAATGTGTTAATATATTCACCTAATGGCAGCTTCTCCAGTATCCAGCGCAGAACTGCTCCCCTTCAAGGTACCGTCACACGCAGCAATTTTGCAAGCAATTTCACTGGCAATTTGCTGGTTGCAGTGAAATCATGGATACATGGTTCTGTTTTGTTGCCGTGTAGAAATGGAACCATGTATCCATGATTTCACTGTAACCAGCAAATTGCCAGTGAAATTGCTTGCAAAATTGCCGCGTGTGACAGTACCTTCAAAGTTACGTCACCGCTCTACAGACTCTCCAGGTAACACTGCGCTCTGTGTGATCTGGAAGTGGCTTTTACAAAGTATGGGTAGGGTCACATTGCAAACAAGAATTGCATTCACCGCATCCGGATCCGGATGCGGTGAATGCAATTCCGGTCACACACATTTTTTGTCAAAAATGTGTGCAGAATACCGCACTGCGGTCACCGGATGGCTCAGGATGTGTAATCCTGAGCCATCCGGTAACTGCATAGTTTGCGGATCCCGGCTATTGCCGGGATCAGCAAACTGTCCTCTGCCTATTCAAGAGTTAAATTTAGTAAGTAAAGTACTGTTTGAGGTCTGTAGGGGGGCTAAGACCCCCCTACAGACCAGCCGCCCACTCCGGTGGGCTTCGACTACAATTTGCTATGGCTCGGGGCTCGGATGAGCCCCGTGCATGTCTCCAAACCTCCCGCCCCCCGTATCACTATACAGGGGTGCCTGCACCCCTCTTGTATAGCGATTCCTGCATGTGGCCCTAAAGTTAGAATACAGAACACATGTAAGCTCATACTTACATGTCATCGTCGGCAGTGTAGTGTGTAATCCCTGGGCGGGGCTGTTTGCTGCAGCCTCCGCCCCCTCATTCCTTATGGCCGCCCCCTCTGTGCCTCATCCAGTGATGTGAGGGCGGCCACGTCATGAAAGGGGCGGGGCTAACCGCGGCACATATTTAGCCCCGCCCCTTTCATGACGTGGCCGCCCTCACATCACTGGATGAGGCACAGAGGGGGCGGCCATAAGGAATGAGGGGGCGGAGGCTGCAGCAAACAGCCCCGCCCAGGGATTACACACTACACTGCCGACGATAACATGTAAGTATGAGCTTACATGTGTTCTGTATTCTAACTTTAGGGCCACATGCAGGAATCGCTATACAAGAGGGGTGCAGGCACCCCTGTATAGTGATACGGGGGGGCGGGAGGTTTGGAGACATGCACGGGGCTCATCCGAGCCCCGAGCCATAGCAAATTGTAGTCGAAGCCCACCGGAGTGGGCGGCTGGTCTGTAGGGGGGTCTTAGCCCCCCCTACAGACCTCAAACAGTACTTTACTTACTAAATTTAACTCTTGAATAGGCAGAGGACAGTTTGCTGATCCCGGCAATAGCCGGGATCCGCAAACTATGCAGTTACCGGATGGCTCAGGATTACACATCCTGAGCCATCCGGTGACCGCAGTGCGGTTCCCAGAAACGCTGCGAAAACTGCTGCCTGCATGATTTTAAACGCAGGCAGCAGTGCCGGATCCGGCCACCGGATGGCTTGTGAAGCCATCCGGTGTTTTGCATAGGCTCCTATGAGGAGCGTTTCCTGGTCCGGTTTGGAGCTTTTTTAAAGCTCCAAACCGGATCAGGATTTATCACACAAAACGCAGATGTGACCCTAGCCTAAGGCTAGGGTCACACTTGCAGATTTTCCATGCAGATTTCACACATGACTTTTTTGAAAAACGCATGGAAAAACGCATCCATAGACCCCCATGTTAAAATGCATGCCCAAATGCCAAAAATGCATGTCTAAAGGGCCATGCGTTTTTTGGATGCGTTTTTGGCTCAGCACCAAAAAATACTGCATGATGCATTTCTTTGGAGCTTTTCCAAAAACGCGTGCGTTTTTTTAACATGGGGCCCTATAGGAAACGCATGAGTTTTTATATGGCACTAAAGGGTACATGCGTTTCTGCAAGCGTTTTTTAAGGGTGCCCCACACCTATCAGCAAAAATGCTGCCCAAAAGCGCAGACTGGAAAAAAGCACCTTAAAAAATGCATGCAAGTGGGACCCTAACCTTAGTCTATGGGGCATCAGAATGAGGCTCAGAATGAGACTCCATAGACTTAAACTGTAAAATAGACTCCCAGTCACACATGGAGTAGAGAGTTGGAAGAGTGGTGACACCACTGAGAAGAGGAGCTGAGTAGTGCTGAATACTGAGACGATATCGGTGAGTATATTAATACAGTGACAGTACAGTTGATACCCATATACACAGATTTAGAGCGTTCATGGTAGTTTTCTTTAATGCCTCAAACTTACCTTTAAGGCTAGGGCCACATTGGCGGTGGCTTTCTGTCCTGGGGTTCCGTAAAAGAGAAGGATTCTGGCAGCATTATCGCAGCGTTACCGTGGTGTAACGCTGCACTAACACTGTGATAGGCTAGTATGGGTGATGGGACCCAAAGTGCATTCAAACGCCAGCATGTAAGTGCCAGAGTTTGAAATCTCGCACTATTTCTTAACACAACACATGACGCGAAAGCACACATCATGTGGTCCGCTTGGAAAAGCGTGAGATTTAAAATGCAGGCACCTTTTGTGCCCGTGTTAACATGTGCCGTGCATCCGCTGCCTCATGATACTCAATAGGAGAGTTAACGTAGTGTAAGGCTAGGGTCACTTAGGGTAGGGTCACATTGGCGTTTTTTGTTTAAAATCCTGATCCGGTTTTGAGCTTTAAAAAAGCTCAAAACCGGACCAGGAAAGGCTCCTGATGGAAGCCTATGCAAAACACCGGATGGCTTCACAAGCCATCCGGTGGCCGGATCCGGCACTGCTGCCTGCGTTTAAAATCATGCAGGCAGCAGTTTTCGCAGCGCTTACCGGGCCGCACTGCGGTCACCGGATGGCTCAGGATGTGTAATCCCTGAGCCATCCGGTAACTGCAGAGTTTGCGGATCCCGGCTATTGGCGGGATCCACAACCTTAATAAAGAGTTAAATTGTTGATCTCAATGACTTTTTAAGGTCTGTAGGGGGGCTTAGACCACCCCTACAGACCGGCCGACCACTTATACAGTGTTCTTGTACAATTTCTCAATGGGCACGGGCTCTTCGGAGCAAAGTGCCCCCCCGTATCACTATACAGGGGTGCATACACCCCTGTATTACAATGATGCATTAATGATGTGTAGTCCAAAAAGGATTTGATCACTCGCAATGTAAGTTTATAGTTACAGCATGTAAGTTGTAGGCAGAGTCCAGCGAAATCCATAGGCGGGGCTGTGTGCAGCAGCCTCCGCCCGCTTCATGTTGATGACCGCCCCCTCTGGCCGTAATCCACTGTTGTGAGGGCGGATACGTCGTTAAAGGGGCGTGGCTAACCTCGGCACATAGTTAGCCACGCCCCTTTAACGACGTATCCGCCCTCACAACAGTGGATTACGGCCAGAGGGGGCGGTCATCAACATGAAGCGGGCGGAGGCTGCTGCACACAGCCCCGCCTATGGATTTCGCTGGACTCTGCCTACAACTTACATGCTGTAACTATAAACTTACATTGCGAGGGATCAAATCCTTTTTGGACTACACATCATTAATGCATCATTGTAATACAGGGGTGTATGCACCCCTGTATAGTGATACGGGGGGGGGGGGGGCACTTTGCTCCGAAGAGCCCGTGCCCATTGAGAAATTGTACAAGTACACTGTATAAGTGGTCGGCCGGTCTGTAGGGGGGTCTAAGCCCCCCTACAGACCTTAAAAAGTCATTGAGATCAACAATTTAACTCTTTATTAAGGTTGCGGATCCCGCCAATAGCCGGGATCCGCAACCTCGGCAGTTACCGGATGGCTCAGGATTACACATCCTGAGCCATCCGGTGACCGCAGTGCGGGATTCAGCACACATTTTTGAAAAAAAATGTGTGTGCCCGGCATTGCGTTCACCGCATCCGGATCCGGATGCGGTGAATGCAATTTAGGTTTTCAATGTGACCCTACCCATATACAGATTTTTGAGCCTTGCCTTTTGTGAAAATGCATGAAAAAACGCATCCATAGGCCCCATGCAAAAAACGCATGTCCCAATAGCAAAAACGCATGTCTGAATGTACCATGCGTTTTTAGGGTGCGTTTTTGGCTCAGCACCAAAAAATACTGCATGCAGTATTTTTTGGTGCTTTTTCAAAAACGCATGCGTTTTTTTTTAACATGGGGTCCTATGGGAAACGCATGCGTTTTTATATGGAAGTAAATGGTACATGCGTTTTTATATGGCAGTAAATGGTACATGTGTTTTTACATGCGTTTTTTAAGGGTCCCCCACACCTATCAGCAAAAACGCATGCAAAGACGCATGCTGGGAAAAAACACCTTAAAAAACGAATGCCAGCGCTAGTGTGGCCCTGACCTAAGAGTGGTCATCTTCCTGATCTCATCCATTCCAGTACTATTGGTACAGATGTATTACACTTGATAATATCCAGCGGACCGCAAGTTATATAGTAAGAAGACAATTAGTTGCCCACGAATAATTTACTAAGGGTAAAACAACATGATTTGTAAATAAAGTGATTTCCTGAGAGTTTATTTTACATGTTATCTATTAAATGAGATCAAGTTGTCTGAGTGCAGAGATATCAAGGGTCCTTGTATATTGTAAAGCCAAGTGCACAGAACTGATGGAGCATCTTCACATATCCAAATTACAAGAGAATAGGCAGACCATGGCAAGGTACCATGTACATCTTATCAGATATGTTTCTGGTGAAGAATCCCTCCATAGGATTACTTGGACTAAAAAGATACAAGGGTTTTAGAGAAAGAAATCAGGAATGGGGTGAAGTGTCATGGGGCAATAATGTCGGTTGTACTACAGAACACCACTGACTGTCCGCAGTTTTCAATATCATGTCCGCTCTCTACCTGAAATGTAACCTTTCCAAAACTGAAGGTCTTCTGATCCCGCCCTCCACTAAGCTCCCTAAATCTGATATCTCCCTCTCAGTGTGCAGCACCACAATAACACCTAGGCAGCAGGCTCCCTGTCTGGGTTTTATGTATGACACCGATCTTTCCTTTTTCCCATACATACAATCTCACGTCCGCTCTTTTCACTTGCACATGAAGAACATCTCTAGAATCCGCCCCTTCTCACCATGAAAACAACAAAAACCCTCACTTTGGCCCTGATCCACTCCCACCTAGATTATTGTAATTCTTTATTAATCGGCCTTTCCCACACTAGACTTTCCCCTCTCCAGTCAGGGTCACCTATCTGGTTAATCAGTACTTGGATGCTTCCGCTCTATGGCATTCATTGCACTAGCTGCCTGTATACTATAGGATCCAATATAAATTGCCTGTTCTTACCCACAAAGCTCTCCACAGTGCGACGCCCCCTACATCTCCTCTCTCATCTCTGTCTATCATCCCACCTGTTCTCTTCGCTCTGGAAGTGACTTTCAATTAACATCCCCACTAATCCAAACCTCCCACTTGCGGCTCCAAGACTTCTCCCGAGCTGCACCAATTTTCTGGAATGCTCTAACCTAAGAAATTAGGACTATACACAGTTTACACAGTATTAGGCGCTCCCTAAAAGCACATCTTTTAAGGTGGCCTATAATGTTCCCTAATCAAACTCCTATATAGACCATTGACTATTTCTACGAACATAATTCTCCGTCAAACTCCACAGCACTACACAGATCCCCCATTTCTTCAAGAGAGCTTGACCATCATTGTAAATAAGCACCTGTACTTTTTATCACCCCAACCTCATTGTAGAGGTCTGCCATTATTTTTGCTTTAATTATTGTATTTTCTGATAACTGTTACTTATGACTGTTTGTATATGAACCTCTGAATTGTTAAGCGCTGAGAAATATGTTGATGCTATATAAGGCCTTGTTCACACACACCTATGTTTTTTAGCACTTAGAAAAACTGATCAGTTTTTCTAAGAGTGCCAAATAGTGTCCCCTGTAGGTCTGAAAGTGTTTTTGAAGTTTTTGGACTTAGTCATTTTTTCACCAAAAACGCATGTAAAAACGCATGGTGCCTGTATGTGCCATTTAAAAACACATGCGTTTCCCATAGGGCCCCATGTTAAAAAAACGCATGCTTTTTTTACAGCACCCAAAGACGCTGCATGCAGCGTTTTTGGAATGGGGTAAAAAAACGCGAGTGTATCTAAAAAACGCATGTACACTTAAATGTATCATGCGTTAACGCATCTATGTTTTTGAAAAACTGAAAAAAAACACAGAGAGTGCCAAAAACGCAGGTATGTGTGAACAAGGCCTAAATAAAGATTGTTATTATAATTCTCCTTGATAGACAGGTCTTGCTCCCTAAACACAAATAGTGAGCAGTCTCTCTATTCTGTACAGTGCGTTGTGAAAGTATTCGGCCCCCTTGAACTTTTCCACCTTTTGCCACATTTCAGGCTTCAAACATAAAGATACAAATTCTAATTTTTTTGTGAAGAATCAACAAGTGGGACACAATCGTGAAGTGGAACAAAATGTATTGGATATATTCAACTTTTTTAACAAATGAAAAACTGAAAAGCGGCGCGTGCAATATTATTCGGCCCCTTTACTTTCAGTGCAGCAAACTCACTCCAGAAGTTCAGTGAGGGTCTCTGAATGATCCAATGTTTTCCTAAATGACTGGTAATGATCAATAGAATCCAACTATGTGTAATCAAGTCTCCGTATAAATGCACCTGCTCTGTGATAGTCTCAGGGTTCTGTTTCAAGTGCAGAGAGCATCATGAAGACCAAGGAACACACCAGGCAGGTCCGAGATACTGTTGTGGCGAAGTTTAAAGCTGGATTTGGATACAAAAAGATTTCCCAAGTTTTAAACATCTCAAGGAGCACTGTGCAAGCGATCATATTGAAATGGAAGGAGTATCAGACCACTGCAAATCTACTAAGACCCGGACATTCATCTAAACCTTAATCGTGAACAAGGAGAAGACTGATCAGAGATGCAGCCAAAAGGCCCATGATCACTCTGGATGAACTGCAGAGATCTACAGCTGAGGTGGGAGAGTCTGTCCATAGGACAGCAATCAGTCGTACACTGCACAAATCTGGACTTTATGGAAGAGTGGCAAGAAGAAAGCCATTTCTCAAAGATATCCATAGAAAGTCTCGTTTGAAATTTGCCACCTGGGAGACACCAAACATGTGGAATAAGGTGCTCTGGTCAGATAAAACCAAAATCAAACTTTTTGGCCACAATGCAAAACAATATGTTTGGCGTAAAAGCAACACAGCTCATCACCCTCAAAACACCATCCCCACTGTCAAACATGGTGGTGGCAGCATCATGGTTTGTGGCTGCTTTTCTTCAGCAAGGACAAGGAAGATGGTTAAAATTGATAGGAAGATGGACAGAGCCAAATACAGGACAATTCTGGAAGAAAACCTGTTGGAGTCTGCAAAAGGCCTGAGACTGGAACAGAGATTTATCTTCCAACAAGATAATGATACAAAACATAAAACACAATCTACAATGGAATGGTTAAAAAAATAGACGTATCCAGGTGTTAGAATGGCCAAGTCACATCCAGACCTGAATCCAATCGAGAATCTGTGGAAAGAGCTGGGAACTGCTGTTCACAAACGCTCTCCATCCAACCTCACTGAGCTCCAGCTGTTCTGCAAGGAAGAATGGGCAAGAATTTCAGTCTCTCGATGTGCAAAACTGATAGAGACAAACCCCAAGAGACTGCAGCTGTAATCGCAGCAAAAGGTGACGCTACAAAGTATTTTAGTTTTTTATTTCTTAAAAAAATGTAAAATATCCAATAAATTTGGTTCCACTTCAGGATTGTGTCCCACTTGTTGTTGATTCTTCACAAAAAAATTTGAATTTGTATCTTTATGTTTGATGCCTGAAATGTGGCAAAAGGTTGAAAAGTTCAAGGGGGCCAAATACTTTCACAAGGCACTGTATGTGGCCCAGACTTTGTTCATCTCTGTGGCTTTAGTTTATTATAGTTGTCCAGCTCTTATATGTGTTAAAATGGAGTCTATTGGAGTTCCGCCATGGGGTCCATCTTTTAGACAGCATTATAGCTATTCATGTGTGATTTTCCTTCCTCTCTAACCTGATGCCTTCAAAACAAATGTGAATGAAGCCCAAGCTCCTACGTCCACTTATTTCTTCATATCTCTGTTGTAAAACATTCTCATTTTTCTATATTGCTCTCATCTGTATGTATAACTCCATGGTACATTTAGACATCAGATGTCAGTAAGTTGGACTGACAGCTGAGATAGCAAAGCGGAAAGTGTGATTATTATGGTGCCACTAATAAGTACAATTTTAGATTTAGGCCATGTGTCAACGTGTCAGCTCCATTTCTGTCGACGTGACGAGAAAAATGTCATATACAGAAGACAATATATGTCAAGCATGCGAGAAGATGAGAACTTTATCGGTTTTATTACTGTGCCCTAACAATCCTCAAATTTGTCATGTTCTCACTTTAATAGGCTCCGAACTTCCAAGTCATTAGTTCTTTTAGTTCCTACTCTGACACTTCCAATTTTTTCCACATTCCGCTTGTGAACATCTATTTTAATCATTATGTTATATCTGCCCGGTATCTTGCATAATGACGATCCTCCAAATATCCTATCCCCAATCATTTCTTGTACTTCATGTGTACCTGTCATTTCACCCTAAACCAAAGTAAAGCCTGGTCAGGCTGCCCTCATCCCCTACAAGTTGAGACAGACTTTGGTGTACATAAATGTCTAGACTGGGACTGTCCTAACTTTCAAGGTCTGTAACGTATTCACTTCTTTAAGTGAGTGTTGGCTATTCTTCAGCATTCTACCAGCACTATAGATACTGAAACTACCTTTTCTTATTTTAAAACATACAATTTATCTACCACCGTCCAATGGCTTGCCTGTCCGGAAGTGAAAGCCCTTATCCATTCTCTAAAAAGAGACATGTAATCATCGTCCAGGGATTTTGCTCCTTGAATCCCTGGTGATCAGTTATGATCACTAAGTAGTGGAATAGACTGTAGTTAATGACTACTCTGGTTATACTCATTCACCTTTCTTATATTTTCAAGACCAACATGAAAGCTTTTCCCAGTTTTAACTGAGTAGAATTTGCTACCTATGTAACTTTTTGTACCTGGTATATTCTACATATGCATGAATACCATAGCTTATCCATCAGCCTCATCTACAAATATTATCTCTTGACAGTCGCAAGTGGGTATTGTGGCATCTGTCACCCTAGCATTGGTGGACAGCAGGAACAGAGCACCCAAAAAAGACCCCAGAAAGGGAACATGTAGGGGAGTGTCTCCGTCCCTCTTTTATGAGCTCCAGACCCAGACTCTACATAGGTTCTCCTGTCTGTGGACTAACTCCAGCAGTACATGTCCTCAGAAGGAGGCTTGGTATAAACCTAGAAGGATATGTCATCACAAGAACAAGCATTGCAGTACGATTGACGGTCTGCACCATTAAAGAGAACAGGTCCCTGTGGTTAGGACATGACCCTAGGTTGAGAAGAAGACTAAAGAACTTTAATATATGGAAGCGTAGTGCTAAGGAGGAAGGAGGGGGAAGTACTAACATCAGCGGTAGTACCAGGAGTAATGGAGCAGCCCAAACCAAAAGTGTGCCAGAATGCCAAAGGTGTTGCTAAAGGCTTTGTAATTAGTACAGTATCGGTGTGTTCATGGCACTGTGCAGAACATTCAGCAAAAGACTATTTATATAGAAACCCAAATCCATTGTGACTCTCCTGCAGAAGGCTCCAGACCTGCGAGAAGGACTAAATGCAGGTATGGCTTCCACACCTAAAGACAAAAACCGCAGACCCAGCCAGAATCACCGCAAACAAATTCCCCCCCTGCTCTTTGGAGGTGGCCGGGCACGGACTTCCAAAGGAGGGAACCCCTCACCTAGGACAACCACCCTGAGCTAACATCACAAATCCAGCAGATAGATCGACTCGTCTGACTAAGTAAGTTTAGTTTTTAGACAACCCTCTTTGGTTCTCTGGAGGCGATGTCTTTAGACTTCTTTGTATAATTACCCTGTGAACCACGTCCCTTTGGTAAGGTGATAAGTTCTGAATAAAAGGCCCATATCTCTGGAAAAATTGGTGGATTGGAAAAAAAACAATAATGGGAAAACTCAGGGAGTAGCGGGAATATAATATATCATAAATGCAAAAATTGGCCACTTTTGACTTGATGACAAGTCCTCTCTAAATGTCCTTACAGTAATTACATTTCAGTGAATATTGTAAGGCATTCTCTCTGTAAACCTGACACTTCTATTGTGGAAATGTACCTAATAAACAGATCCCACTCATTTCTATTCAGTGAGTCATTCCCTATGTATTATTTATAGAATACATAACACTTATGAGCAGTTCCCGATCTGCATAGCATGAGCTCATTCAAGGAGTTTGGTTTCCTCTTCTTCTGTTAGTCCTTATTCACATTTGTATTAGATCCATGGTAATGAAAGCTGACATGTTTCATGGGAAAAATAAGGCTGTACTCTTCTAGATTTTTTCCATCAAAATAATAGGCACCATTAGAGTCTCACTGGTTGGGACAAATGAAGGCACAGTGCATGAGGGAATAGGTCCAGAGTTTGATCTCACAGGCAGTAATACAGATGAGTTGCTGCGGTTCCTTCTACGTCTCTGTAATATCACAAGTTGTGAGGAAGATTTTGGAGGAAGAAATATCATGAATGGAATTGTTACCCTGAGCGCACTTGTATCAGTGAGATCTGGACCACCAATCAGATGTTAATAAAGGCAGACAGCGTGGCAGGGGGGCCGGAGGTTATTCACAGGGGACGAGGGGCTGAATGTTATACACTGGGGGGGTGAGGGGTTGGATGCTATACTTAAAGAACAATGGGGCCGAATGTTATACACCGGTGGGAGGGACCGGATGTTACACAGAATATTTAAGGGGCTGAATGTTAAATTCTGAGGAAAATCGGGGTAGATTTACACTCCATGGACAATGGTGCCAGATGTTATTCACAGGGGGCAATGGACCAGATGTTATACACCATGGGCGAGGAGCTCTATGTTATATATGGGCTGCGAAGGGTTAGATGTTATATAGCAGGTTCAAAGGGTAGAAAGTTATACATCAGAGGTGAGGGGCCGCATGTTATATTACTGGAGTAGGGGCATGATGTTATACACCAGGGTGAGGGGCAAGATGTTATATATGGACTACGAAGGGTCGGATGTTATGTAGCAGGGCCAAATGGTAGGATGTTATACATCAGAGTCGAGGGGACAGATGTTACACACCAGGATTGAGGGGCTAGATGTTATAAAACGGGACGAGGTACCAGATGTTATACATACTATATATACAGTATATACTATATATACACTGCAGCGAGGGGCCGGATGTTATATCCAGGGGTAGGGGCTGAATGTTATACAATGAGGATGAAGGTCTGGATGTTATAAACTGAGCGCTGATGTTGGATGTCATACACCGGGGGTGTCAGGGAACCGATCTACGATCCGACTTGACCTAAATCGCTGGAACGACGTTCAATGATCGCTGGTGAGGTGTCACACGTACTTATATCGGGAACGACGCAGCAACTATTCTGCGACAAACGAACGATACTTGTGGTCGTTTGCTCGCCTACATCCTTCAGTTATGATAAGGCGAAGTCATAAATGAGATGGTTATCAAGGTGTCACACACACCGATGCTGCAGGTTGGGCGGACGATCAATGACTGATTTATGGTCCGGTTCATAAACCTCCGGTCAACGATCAGCCGACTTATTGTTGGTTGATTCTACGTGTCACACGCGAAGACGTCATTATGACATCGTTGCTCCGCCCCAAAACCAGTGACGTACCAACAATATCGTTAACAATATCGTAGCGTGTAACAGGCCGTTTACATGCTGGGGCAAGGGGCCAGATGTTATACACAGAGGGTGAAGGGCCAGATGTTATACAGCAGGTTCGAGGGGCCAGATGTTCTACACTGGGGTCAAGAAGCCAAATATTATATACCGATGGCAATGTGACCAGATGTACACCTGTGTGTATGTGTTAGTAGTGTCAGAATTGTGCAGGATCTTGCAGATTCCTTAGACAATAGGGCCGGATCAAAATGATCAGAGAAGCAGATGTAGCACTAATACGTGACCACTGGATGCTTTATCCCATTTGAAGACACCAGTAATACAAGTGTCCCTCCATAACATGGTGTCCTTTTGCAGATTTTGTTTGGGGGCAAGTACGTTAATTTTTTGCTCCCACCCTCCACAGAGCTTTACTGCCGGGATGTAAGTGAAATCTTTTAGGATATGTTGCCGTCTACGTCACTTGTATGATATTATAGGAGCATCAGAGTACATAGAGTGGTAACAAATCATACCCACACTCTTATCTTATCTTATATAATAAAAGCCGAAGGCCACTTCCGGAATACTACTTCCGTGATGGTCTCCAGACCCGTGGTGGTGACGTCACCACTGCGCGGTCCCCCGGCTACAGGGAGCAACGGAGGAATGTTCCGCTCTCGGAAGTTCCGTCCGCCCTCCAGCCTCTCCCCTCCACCCTCCACCTAGCGGGAAGCAGGGGGGCCGAGCGCCCCGTGCCCCAAGGCATGAGGGATCCATTGCCCCCTCCCCATGTGGGGCCCCGTGCTGCCAGCCGCCCGCCGCGCGCCCGGAGAGGAGGGAGGACGGGACTTCTTGTCCTGCACCTCTGCCCGCCCCTCCTCTCCTCCTACACCAGACGCACGCCGGCCGCGGTAAGTCTGCACCCCCCACCCAGCTACGCCTCTGCCCTCCAGCCTCCCCTGCCCTCCAGCCTCTCCTGCCCTCCAGCCTCCCCTGCCCTCCAGCCTCCCCTGCCCTCCAGCCTCTCCAGCCTCCTCTGCCCTCCAGCCTCCCCTGCCCTCCAGCCTCTCCAGTCTCCCCTGCCTCCCCAGCCTCTCCAGTCTCCCCTGCCTCCCCAGCCTCTCCAGCATCTCCAGTCTCCCCAGCCTCTCCAGCCTCCCCAGCCTCTCCAGCCTCCCCTGCCTCTCCAGCCTCTCCAGTCTCCCCTGCCAGCCCAGCCTCCCCTGCCTCCCCAGCCTCTCCTGCCTCCCCAGCCTCACCAGCCTCCCCTGCCTCCCCAGCCTCTCCAGCCTCCCCAGCCTCTCCAGCCTCTCCAGCCTCCTCTGCCCTCCAGCCCCTCCAGCCTTCCCTGCCCTCCAGCCCCTCCAGCCTCCGCTCTTCCCTCCAGCCTCCGCTCTCCCCTCCAGCCTCCGCTCTCCCCTCCAGCCTCCACTCTCCCCTCCAGCCTCTCCAGCCTCCCCTGCCCTCCAGCCTCCCCTGCCCTCCAGCCTCCCCTGCTCTCCAGCCTCTCCAGCCTCCCCTGCCCTCCAGCCTCTCCAGCCTCCCCTGCCCTCCAGCCTCTCCAGCCTCCCCTGCCCTCCAGCCTCTCCAGTCTCCCCTGCCCTCCAGCCTCCGCTGCCCTCCCCAGCCCCTCCAGCCTCCGCTCTCCCCTCCAGCCTCCGCTCTCCCCTCCTGCCTCTGCTCTCCCCTCCAGCCTCTCCACCCTCCCCTGCCCTCCAGCCTCCCCTGCCCTCCAGCCTCTCCAGCCTCCCCTGCCCTCCAGCCTCTCCAGCCTCCCATGCCCTCTAGCCTCTCCAGTTTCCCCTGCCTCTCCAGCCTCTCCAGCCTCCCCTGCCTCCCTTGCCTCTCCAGTCTCCCCTGCCTCCCCAGCCTCCCCAGCCTCTCCAGCCTCCCCTGCCTCCCTTGCCTCTCCAGCCTCCCCTGCCCTCCAGCCTCCCCTGCCCTCCAGCCTCTCCAGCCTCCCCTGCCCTCCAGCCTCTCCAGCCTCCCCTGCCCTCCAGCTTCTCCAGTCTCCCCTGCCCTCCAGCCTCCCCTGCCCTCCAGCCCCTCCAGCCTCCGCTCTCCCCTCCAGCCTCCGCTCTCCCCTCCAGCCTCCGCTCTCCCCTCCTGCCTCCGCTCTCCCCTCCTGCGTTTGCTCTCCCCTCCTGCCTCCACTCTCCCCTCCAGCCTCTCCAGCCTCCGCTTTCCCCTCCCGCCTCCGCTCTCCCCTCCCGCCTTCGCTCCCGCCTCCGCTCTCCCCTCCCGCCTCCGCTCTCCCCTTCCGCCTCCGCTCTCCCCTCCCGCCTCCGCTCTCCCCTCCAGCCTCCGCTCTCCCCTCCAGCCTCTCCAGCCTCCCCTGCCCTCCAGCCTCCCCTGCCCTCCAGCCTCCCCTGCCCTCCAGCCTCTCCAGCCTCCCCTGCCCTCCAGCCTCCCCTGCCCTCCAGCCTCTCCAGCCTCCCATGCCCTCCAGCCTCTCAAGTCTCCCCTGCCTCCCCAGCCTCTCCAGCCTCTCCAGCCTCCCCTGCCCTCCAGCCTCTCCAGCCTCCCCAGCCTCTCCAGCCTCTCCTGCCTCCCCAGCCTCCCCTGCCTCCCCAGCCTCTCCAGTCTCCCCTCCCTCCCCTGCCCTCCAGCCTCTCCAGTCTCCCCTGCCCTCCAGCCCCTCCAGCCTCCCCTGCCTTCCAGCCCCTCCAGCCTCCCCTGCCCTCCAGCCCCTCCAGCCTCCCCTGCCCTCCAGCCTCTCCCCTCCAGCCTCCGCTCTCCCCTCCAGCCTCTCCCCTCCAGCCTCCGCTCTCCCCTCCAGTCTCCGCTCTCCCCTCCATCCTCCGCTCTCCCCTCCAGCCTCTCCCCTCCAGCTTACGCTCTCCCCTCCAGCCTCCGCTCTCCCCTCCAGCCTCCGCTCTCCCCTCCAGCCTCTGCTCTCCCCTCCAGCCTCCGCTCTCCCCTGCCCTCCAGCCTCTGCTCTCCAGCTTCCGCCCTCCTCTGCCTCCGCTCTCCTCTGCCTCCGCTCTCCCCTGCCTCCGCTCTCCCCTGCCTCCGCTCTCCCCTGCCCTCCAGCCTTCCCTCCGCTCTCCCCTGATCCCCTGAGCCACTGAGCCACCGCGCAGTGCTAGCCACTGAGCCACCGCGCAGTGCTGGCCACTGAGCCACCGCGCAGTGCTGGCCACTGAGCCACCGCGCAGTGCTGGCCACTGAGCCACCGCGCAGTGCTGGCCACTGAGCCACGGCGCAGTGCTAACCACTGAGCCATCGTGCGGTGCTAACCACTGAGCCACCTCGCAGTGCTAACCACTGAGCCGCTGTATACTGTGCTACCCACAGAGCCGCTGTATACTGAGCTACCCACAGAGCCGCTGTATACTGTGCTACCCACAGAGCCGCCTGTATACACACAATTCATTTCACCGCACTCCCGTAACTATTAGTAAATAAACTATATATGGATTCTAGACTACCCGATTCTTTAGTTAAATAAATATTTGGTGAAATTACTTGCGGCACAGATTTAAAATCCCCGGCCAATGTAGGGAATCTTCACACCAGATTTCATTCAATCAATCAGGTAGAATCAATGCCATGAGAAAAAATATTAATTTTCAGCAAAGTTGCTATGAAATCCACCAGCAGAAATCAGGCACAAATCCACGTTGTTACAGCTTTAATAGGCTGAAACTAGTAATGAGCGAATAGTAAGACATTTAGGATCGGAATAGTCTAAATTAATACTTTGAACTATTCCAATATTGGTCAAAAATAACAAACCTAATGCAAGTCAATGGGCAACTGGAGGATTTTTCATGAAAACCATATAGGTACCTTTACACACCGCAACTACGGTGTAGCAACTGAGAGGCAATCCGGAGTTCCGTCACCGTTGCCCTAAAATTGCAACGAAATTGCGGCGTCTAATTGTGGAACGCGATGGTGATTTTTAAAGTTGCTCCCGGTTGCGGTTTCAGAGCATTGTTCAAAAACCACAGGCAACCCTAAAGGTGAATTGCCCTGGTTTTGGTGTGTGAATGGGCGATAGGGTACCTTTACACGCCGCTACTGGCGGGTGGATACAACCAGCTACTTCACGTGCACGAGCACGCACAAATGGTTACAAACGGTAATCGCACCACCTTTACACGCCGCCACAAGGTGCGCTACAGTAGGTTACATCTATCTCTAGATACACCGCCAGGTGTCTCAAGTCACCTTCTGTAGCTCACCTTACCTCATTTACACACCGCTACAACAAGCTAATATGGGCGGACCTGGTGCAGCAGGGACAACACATAGGCGTGCCACAATTGTGGATTACGAGACGTCCGTACGCTGATAGGACAAAGCTAGAACATCATGATTGGGCAGGCATCGCAGGAGGCTGTTTAATACATGACGCTCGAGCAATTGTGTAGTGTGACTGGTCAGCTCCTTAAATATGCCTCCCTATGCAGCGACTACCAATCGTCATGCAGGAGCTTCCTCCAATGATCGCTGATGGGGCGCAGTAACCCGGAGCCTGTGTCACGCCCCAGCTACATACCAGGTACATAGCATGGTGTAGAAACAACCCTTCTGTTCCTTCTTTACACGCCGATACAGGTCGCTACAATCGGCTGTGTAGCCACCTGTTTCAGGGCAGTGCTCGGAAACAGGTGCATCTACTGCCGGGTGTCTACTACCGTCTTCACACGCCGCTACTACGGGGTACATTGCCGATGCAAGATACATTTCTCGCAAGTAGCTGGTTGTATTCACCCGCCAGTAGCTGCGTGTAAAGGTACCCATAGGGATGGAATCTGCGTCGCCTAGTGACTTCCAAGAGGCGTGCCACAGCGTGCTGGATACGGCCCCCCCAGCGATGATTGATGGTGGCTACTGTGGCTGTCCCTCCACAGGGCGACATATTTGAAGAGCTGTCCATTCACACTACACAATTGCAATGGCGTCATGTATTAGCCAGCCTTCCTGCGCAGGCTAGCCAATCATGACGCTAATGCGTTGTTTAATCAGTGTGTTTGGGTCGCGGAATACACAAGTCTGTCACTCCTATGCTTTTGCGGCGCTGAACATGTACGCCCACATTCCTTTGGGGATTGCGGCGTGTGAAGCGGCATCAGGAGTCAACCGAATGTTTCCCAATGTTGGTGTGGGAGCTTCCGGAACGACACATCACCTTAGGTTGAGGGCGCAATTGCGGCGTTTACATGCGGCATCGGCGTTCGGAGGCAACAATCAAAAATGTGCACGCGCACGTTTGGTTGCCTCCAATCGCCGGTAATAGTTGCGGCGTGTAAAGATACCATATGTTACCCATTGACTTGCATTAGGTTCGAAATTTGGGCAAACGCTGGAACAGTTCAAAGAATTCGATCAGACTAATCGGATCCCAAATATCTTACTATTCCTCATCACTCAGCTATAATGAAAAGTTAGATTCTTTCTTGATTGTCCACTGTTTGAGGTTGTGGGTCTGTAGTCCTACTTGTATGTTGGATACATAGTTACCACCAGATTTAGCAAGTTGTGTTCATCATATTCCCAGTAGCGTGGTATTTCTTATGTAAGGATTATATAAACGTTCACATAAAAGTATATAAGATCACCTGCAAATATATCATAATGGGCAGGCATGTCTTCACTGCCCTTCCAGTTCACTCAGATACTTCTCATCGTCTACCGCCTGGGGTAACTAGAAACAGGAATACCTGACAATGAAATCTAAAACACAATAGTTTCCTTCAAAGATATTTTCCAGGTTAAATAATTTATTTAGCCTTTGGCAAGAGGTAAATAAACCGGAGGGAGCCTCCCGGCTAGGCATCACTTTAATAAACCTATCTGAAAAAATATCCTCTACCTCTAAATGACCACGTAAGTGTGTGACAGATGGCTAATGAAACTCAATGATACGAAGATGCATCTACCATAACACATATTGGTGATTGGCTGTTTAATTACGGTAGTACATTGATATATATTACATGTAATGATCGTTAATAGTCATTTTTATGCCACTTTTTGAATTTGAGTAACAACAGGGATGTCCAAAGGATTCTCCATCACATATAACATTATCTAAATTTATGGTAATAGACCCTGGACAATTATTATTTCCAGTATCTAATAATTACATGATTAATAAATTATTATTAGGCAATTTGCAACACAAGAGTCTGAAGATTCTGTAATGGGAGCGAAACATACAATTGTGATCCATGAACCTTAAATGCGACAGTGGTCTGATGTCTTTTTGTCACATTTAATTTTTATTTTGAAGGGAAGGTCACATCAGGGATTCAGGGACATCAGGGACATCATTTTTCTAAAGTAGAACAATGACCCCACTGTCACTAAGAACTTTCTTCAGAGTAAAGAAGAACAAGAAATTCTGGAAGTGATGATCCAGTCCCACAAAGCCATAATCTCAACATCTTCCAGTCTGTTTGGGATAACCTGAAGAGATAGAAATATTTGCACAAGAGACATCCACAGAAGATCTGTGGTTAGTTTGTGGCGCTTCTTCGACCAGGGTGGCCATAGGTAGGAACTGCAGCCAGGAGGGGAGACAGGTTCTACATGAACCCGGAGCCTGGGACTCTAGGTGGGCAAGGGGTGGTAGGACAAGTCACAGTGGGTGGGGACGTAGGTCAGGTGACGAACCAGGTACAAAAGGGGAACACTAAGAGGAGTTAGTTAGTAGGCCGAAGTAGGCTAAGAAGCAAAGACCAAGCAGAAAGGGACTTCCCTGAAGGTCTTGGGCTCCCTGGAGGCGCAGAATCATGCGAGACACTGTTCCCTGGAGAGAAAGCCCGCTCCGTAGCCTGAACCCCAAAGGAAGGGAACAACTGAGACTGGACCAGTGCAGCTGGGTCCGAGGAAGACAACAGCACTGACAAACTGCTGGCAGGACAGACTCCTCTGATGTACCCAGGTAGTTACACGGGTAGGAGAGAGCCCGGTGACCCCTTGCAAGATAGGGACACTCAAGGCTAGGCTGGGACCAGAGAGTCAGCTCTGGGTAACCATAGCTACACGCCGGTACACGGACATACTGACGAGGAGACACAGATTCCAGGTCTGGTCACCCAACAAACCGTGCAGGAGGTATAGCAACACATAGGACCCAGGCTTGCCATCCCACACACAGGGGAAGCCACAAGAGAGACCGAGTTGCCACCAGACAGCACACTGGGGAAAAAACTAGTAGAGGGAGCCTGAAAGGAACTGAGAAAGTGAAGGGTCTCAGAAGGGAAACCTGCCTGCAGAGGTTCAGTGAAAGTCCGGAGTTATTGGTGTAAAAGGACTGCATTGTAAACTGTTTGAACTGTGGAAGACCTTGCAAGTAAAACCCGGTAAACCCTGCTTAAGTCTCCTGTGTGTGATTCCCTGCACATTTAACTTTATTACATCTTTACACCCTGCCAGGAGCAGCCCCGACCAATGACGGCTCATCCATCTAGCTGCAGCACCATCCATCCATCCATCCTTCTGGCGGGAACAGCAGCAGTGGTGGTCCCCCAACTGACCACAAACCGTGGGTGGCGTCACGACAATCCCCTGTAAATAACCCCCTTTTACTTGTGGGCTTGGAACACGGTCCGGACCAAGACCGCCGTGATCATCCCCAGTGCAACCACGGTCCGGTACCGAGTACCCCGTACCAGTGGGCTCCACAACTTGGTGTCACGAACAGGATGCACCCGGTCCAACAGAACAGGACCCCATGCGCCTAAAACTCGTGAGTTGGACTGTTATGCTAAGACTGGGCTTAATGGTGGCCATAGGAGCCTGAGGCCATGTGAAGAGGGGGAGTGCCAAGCCATCCCATCGTGGGCCGGAGTGGTCCAGAGCAGGAAAAGAAAGGCCCGTCCTGGCTTCCCTTAACTTCGGGGGAGCCAGGCATCAATCCCAAGGAAGAGCCTCCGCCCCCAATTGCAGCTGCCAATGATGATGTGGCGGGAGTGGAAAAGAACACTCAAAGAAGGTGGGGCGAGGAACAGGATGGAGCACGGTGGCCATTGCTGGACATCCGGACAGAAGGAGAGGATGCCAGGCTGAGTGGAAATATCGAGAGACCCAAAGTGATTCCTGAGGGCCCACAAGGATTAATCGTGGAGGAACCCAGCCAAGAAAAGACCCTTGTTGACCGAGAAGCCATTGGGGAAGGCGGTAGAAGGGACCCGGAGGTCCGTGACACTCGGCAGGGTGTGCCGAGACTGTTGCCCCAGCAGTTAACACGGGTTCAAACTGAACAAAGAACTTGGGTTCAAATTGGCTATCATCAATGCCAGCAGTTCCTTACCGTACAGCCCGGCTGGGCTCATGTCCCTAATGATACCCAGAGGAGGGAGAAACAACTGTTGGTGGAGCTAGTAGATGTGACCATCCCTGAGACTGTGCCCCAGATGACTGGTAATGTGTTCGACCCTCTGGGAGCCTTGGAAGAAGAATGCTTGCAGTTACCGGAGCCGCTGATCCCGGCCCCTGCGTGCATGGAGGTGAGAGGAGAACAGCTCCGTTGTTGATGGGAGCATGATGAAGAAGGAGATGACATTATCGGCTTCCCTGGGGATCCTGCAGCTGGAATAGGCCCTATAGAGGTGGTGACTAGAGATGAATACCTGCGGAGATGCGCCCGGAGATGGGACAAGGTGGAAGCAGAGAATCTTGCCCAAAAACAAGAGATGATACCCCGTACCCAACAATCTAAAGTGATGGCCCTGCGAGATTCAGATATTAATAGATCCCCGCGGCATGAAGGAAAAATTGTTAAGATAAAGCATAAGGACGGTTATGCATTTGCTCGAGAACCAGGACAGGTAGAGATGTCTTCATAAAAAGGAGGGATGTGGAGGAGCATTTACCCTCAGATCACCCGGACAGCGAAGATACATTTGGAGAGTGGATTTCATACATTGTTGTACAAGGAGAACGATGCCCATACGGTATAAGAGTTAAGAGACTGTCCCTAGGATCACAGACGTTGACGTTGATTCTACAGAGACAGAGCACCCAGAATCGGCAATTGAACCAGAGTCAACGACCGTTGTGGGCGACATGATCAAGACAATGATCACGACGGGAACGCAGACCGCGTACATTTACTTGCTAACTAGTGCCTTGGAGCAGTTGGAGTTGTTTCCAACAAGGAGGACACCAGAGATCCTACCATGGAAGAAGAAGGAGAAGGGGTGAGGAACCCGGACTTCTACAAGCAAGAGTAAGTGTGAATGTGATGTGTTCCTTATTGACCCCATCTCAATCCTGAATGAATGAATAGCCTTTTTCCCCTGTTTGTCTTTTATGTGTTTTATTGACAATGATATCATGAACGATGATGTGATATAGACGTTCTTGTAAATAGTTGAGTGCTTTGTGTGCTCCCCATTGGTTTTATGACCAGGGAGCACTATGAGACTTGGTGCACGCTTTGAAACTTTGAACTGAAGCAGACACTTGTGTTTTTGAAGGGCCTTTTTCAAAACACTTGTGCCCACTTTTTGAGGTCTAGCTTTTTATACTTTTTAGGAAAGTAATGTGCCTTTTATGTGTGTGTTTTAAAGTTTTTGCACTTAACGTGGTGTGCACAGAGAGGCGGTATTGTTATGCCACAGGACTCTTGAGACTTTACCAATAACTGTGTAACCCGTGTCCCATGAGGGGTTAAAGAAAGTGTGGTGTAAGATGCCAGCGCGGAGAGTAACAACTTTGCCACAAGTTGGTGTCCCGAGGGCCCGGAGGCCTCAGCACTTGCAACCATGAATGGGCTGAATATGGTGTTTGAAAATGTATATAGTTTTATAATGCAATGTTTAAGATCCATGTCTCCTTAACTGGATGAATAATAATGCTTATAGTTTGCTAATAAAAATGTTTTTATGGGGGAACCAAGCTGGAAGGCGTGGGGACATGCCGGTTTAACTCCGGGGGAATGTGGCGCCCCTATGACCAGGGTGGCCACAGGTAGGAACTGCAGCCAGGAGGTGGAGACAGGTTCTACACGAACACCTTCACCACACACAACCACGGACACAAGACCCAACCCAGAGCCCGGGACTCTAGGCGGGCAAGGGTGGTAAGGCCAGTCATATATATACACACACATACATATATATATATATAAATATGCAAATTGATATTAACCATGTCACCAATTTCCAAGAAAGTACAACTATTGATATGATTTGAATTTCTCACCAGATCTTTATAACAACCTATTAAAATCCACACAGGCAAAGAAGTCAAACCATTAATGTTCATAAATTAGGTTATGTTTAAAAATGAGAAATGGCTCAGGAAAAAAGTATTGAACAAGGTCACTTAAATTTTTCCTTCCCTTGTACTAAGAGCCATTCGTTTAAATTTTTTCGGACAACATAGCTGTATAAGAACTTGTAGATTAAGTGGCTGGATGTTGCCGGGCGTGAGTGGCCCAGGTGGCCCTGGCTCAGCATTTCACTGAAGAAATGAACGTTAATTATTAAGTCCACTCGGTCGTAGAGCTGATTATAATAGAAGTGGAGGTCTGGGGCCTGAGGGAGTTGCAGGGGGGTGTATGGGGGTGCATGATCCATTGCAGTGCTTTAAATGGCTGGCCCACCATGCCCACCAACTAAATTGGTCATGCCAACTACTAAGCTTTAAGTATGGGTTTACCCCCAGACCCATGCTTCTATTATATACATATAATGTATTCATTTTTCGGGATCTGTGACTGTGTGAGGGCTTATTTTTTTGTGCCCTGGGCTGCATTGATCTATGAATTTTGCTTGCACTATCACAGGACTGTGATGACATACACAGGGATCATCAGTTGACCTTCAGCTGTCATGATAACTAATCGGTGCCCTGCAATCACGTCTTGGGCGTGCCTATGGGTGGGATCAATGACATTCTTCCTTTTTGTGTGTTTTAAGTTATATATACCGTATATACTCGTGTATAAGCCGATCCGTGTATAAGCCGACACCCCTACTTTTGCCCCCAAAACCTGGGAAAACCTATTGACTCGTGTATAAGCCGAGGGTGGACCCCAGCACAGGTATACAGCCCCCAGCAGTGTGGTATACAGGCCCTCCCAGTGGTATACAGGCCTCCCCAGTGGTAGTATACAGCAGCCTCCCCAGTGGTAGTATACAGGGCCCCAGCAGTGGTATATACAGGGCCCCAGCAGTGGTAGTATATACAGGGCCCCAGCAGTGGTAGTATATACAGGGCCCCAACAGTGGTAGTATATACAGGGCCCCAGCAGTGGTGGTATATACAGGGCCCCAGCAGTGGTGGTATATACAGGGCCCCAGCAGTGGTGGTATATACAGGGCCCCAGCAGTGGTGGTATATACAGGACCCCAGCAGTGGTGGTATATACAGGGCCCCAGTAGTGGTGGTATATACAGGGCCCCAGCAGTAGTAGTATATACAGGGCCCCAGCAGTGGTGGTATATACAGGGCCCCAGCAGTGGTGGTATATACAGGACCCCAGCAGTGGTGGTATATACAGGGCCCCAGTAGTGGTGGTATATACAGGGCCCCAGCAGTGGTAGTATATACAGGACCCCAGCAGTGGTGGTATATACAGGGCCCCAGTAGTGGTGGTATAAACAGGGCCCCAGCAGTGGTGGTATATACAGGGCCCCAGCAGTGGTGGTATATACAGGGCCCCAGCAGTGGTGGTATATACAGGGCCCCAGCACAGTATACAGCCCCAGCAGAGAGGTATACAGGTCCCCTGCACAGTATACCGCCCCAGCAGTGTGCCATTACACAGGCCCCCTTCTTAGTTTGGCGCCCCCACCTCACAGGATGGCCCCCCCCCCCGCATGCAGAGCTGTGCACATACATTACCAGGATATCAGCTGTCACCCTCCGGTGGCGGATCGCGGCTCCTGGGCTCCGGGCTCCATCTTCCTCTGTGTCTTCCTGCTTTGTGGCCGGGGCTCATCGCGACGCCGGCCGGTCACGTGACAAGCAGAAAGACACAGAGGAAGATGGAGCCCGGAGGGTGACAGCTGATATCCTGGTAATGTATGTGTGCAGCGCTGCATGCGGGGGGGCCATCCTGTGAGGTGGGGGCGCCAAACTATGAGGGGGGTCTGTATGACTCGCGTATAAGCCGAGGGGGGGACTTTTCAGCCCAATTTTTGGGCTGAAAAACTCTGCTTATACGCGAGTATATACGGTACTCTATTTAATCAGCCATCAGGTGCCTCCAACAGCTGTGAGTGGATCCAAGATCCACCAGAGACTGCTAACTAATGAGTGATTGACAGCAATATTTAACTGGTTAACAGCCACAGGTAGATCTTGGATCCACCCACAGCTGTTAGAGGCACCTGATGGCTGATAAAATTAGCTGTCAAGTGCTGTGAAAGATGTCGGCTCAGCGTGTGAATCTGCATCACAGGCATGGTGGACGACGTAAATATATGTCACCAGTTATGAAGGGGTTAACCTTCAAAGTTTATGCACAGTGCCCTGGTGGACACAGACAGAAGTGCAAGAACAGCAAATGGGACCATTAGTCACATTCCACATCATAATGCAGAATTACATCTGTTTGGAGGCTGAAAGATTTTAAAACAGGCTCCTCTACCTCTTGGGCAGAGGCTGCACCAATGATAAGTTCGCCACTGGGACAGTGATGTCACACCCATTGGGAAAATGGACTGATTTGTAAGGCTGCTTTCACATCAGCGTTTCTTGGCAATCAAGGCAGATCCGGCAGTTTTGCCGCATCTGCCACTTAACAGATCAATTGCAGCAAGACTGCGTTTGCCTAATTCATTCCCTACGGGACTTGCGGAAATGTACGGCACTTGCAGTTTTGCCGTGATCCGGCCGGCCAATCCGGCACTTGCGGCAACAGAAAAGAACTCTACTAGCAGCAGTTTTTTGACTCACCGAAAGTGCTGCAAGTGCAATACAGCAAATGCCGCACGTGTCCGCAATTCCCATAGGGAACGAATTAGGTCGAATGCAGTCTTGCTGCAAGTGATCCGTTATGCGAATGCCGAGAAACGCTGATGTGAAAGCAGCCTAAGATGTGTAAGATGTGTAAGTGTTTGACACTACAGAATGCATTTTGACTGTAATAAAGCACATAAAATAAATGTATTTTTCACATTTGTTTCTACAGAACTTCTGTAACAAACTAGAGCCTTATTAGAAAGAGCATGAATTATGCAGGGCTCGGTGAAGCCATTATTTTCAGTCTTTTCAGGTTGCAGGTAATTAGGCATGAAGGTCTAATGTATACATTGTCCTTGAAAGTCAGTGGATGTATTTATAGCTGTGTAGGCCTGTGGCTATGCGTTATACGCTACTCACCCATTTACACCGGTTACAGCTAATTCTGGTTTTCAGCTGATAAGTGAAACTAATATCTGTGACAGCATTTGTGATCTGTCACATGCGCGGCCCGGCTTTGTAGCATCCAGAGTTTAGGACTATTCTTAGAATACAGAAGTGCCTCCGTGAAAACAAAGAAGGAAGGAAAAAAATCACCTAATTACCCTGCGAAAGCTGAAAAACATTATTTGCATATAAACGTTCAACTTTTTTTATAGCGCTTGTTTTGTTTATTACAATGTAAGTGACAAGGATTTTAACTGAGCATTGGCTTCTGTACAAAACCAAAGCCTGCAGGTGCACTTAACCTGTGGCGGCTATGACTGGTATGTGCCACACACAATGGCGATATATCAAACGGTGACCAGAAAATGGCCCACAGGGCTGGGGTTAGTGATTAGGGATAGGGTTACGTGTTAGGGTTAGTGTTGAGGGTTAGGGTTATGTGTTAGAGTGATGGGTTAAGTGTTAGGGTTGGATGTTAAGTGTTAGAGCAAGGGATAGGATTAGGTGTTAAGGCCCCGGCACACACTGCGATGTCCCAGCGATCCCACCAATGATCGGGATTGCTGGGACATAGCTATCTGATCACTGGTGAGCTGTCACACAGGCAGACTCACCAGCGATCAGCGACCAGCGAGAACGCTGGTAACCAGGGTAAACATCGGGTAATAAAGCAGAGCGCTGCGCTTAGTTACCCGATATTTACCCTGGTTACCAGCTCCAGCGTGTGCTGTGCGGCACTGGGAGGTCGTTCATTGCTGGTCTCCCGCTGTCATAGACACTGATGCTGGTCGCCCAGCGGGAGACCAACGGTAACGAAATGGTCCTGGCCATTCTTCCACCATCAAAGATCAACGAACTTATCGTTGGTCTCTGATACGTGTCACACGCAACGATGTCGTTTTGACGTCGCTGCAACATCACAAAACCGGTGACGTTGCAACTATATCATTAACGATATTGTAGTGAGTGATGTGGCCTTTAGGGTTGGTGTTGGGGTTAGGGATAGGGTTAGGATTGGCTGTGGTCATTTTTCCTTATGGCCATTTTTCTTAGAATCATTTAAAAGTTGTGGGTCCCAATGGAAATCTTCTATAGGGCCCCCAAATATCACAGTTCTTTACTAGTAATATTATTTCCATATGAGACAAAATAACCTTTTGGGTTCCCTTTGTTTCCAAAGTCTAGATCATGCTTGTCAACTTATTTTTTATTTTTTTCTGGACAGTTTAACCCCTTCACGACCCTTGGCCCACCGTTTGGGCCATGAAAACAAGTTCGTTCCCGACCTTTGGCCCAAACGGTGGGCCATGGAATGATCGGGCTCCTGCGGCCCGTGTGAGGGGGGTGACTCAGGTGTCACTGTACATAATGCACAGTGACAACCTGTAGTACACCCCACGGGGGGTGGATTAACCCCCCCGTGCCCAGGGCCCCTCTGATTGGCAGTTGAAATTCAGACTGCCAATCAGTGCTAGTAATCCCCTCCAGATCCGATTGGAGCTCTCCAATCAGATCTGGAGGGGCGGGATGGCATGTGCCGTCTCCCTCCTAGCCCCTCCTCACTCCAGGGCCCCCCGATCGGCCTCCTGGCCCCCCCGATCGCCGTCCTACCCCCCCCTTCCCCACGGCGGCGGTAACAGTCATCACGGAATGCCCGCCGGCGGTAAATGACAATCACCGCCGCCGCCTGTCAGCTTCCACAGCCCCCTCCGTGCGATCACGGAGGGGGCTGATGAAGCTAACACCCCCATGCCCCGTATCCATCCCCCCCATCCCTCTCTCACCTACCGGCGGGCCCACCGGTGCAGCCGCAGTCCAGCTCCGGTGTGGGCTCCTCCTCTTCCGGGCTCCTCCTCCTGGATCAGGTAAGTATGTGTGAATGAATGAATAAATGAATGTAGTATGTATGTAGTATGTATGTGTGAATGAATGAATGAATGTATCTATGTATGTAGTATGTATGTAGTATGTATGTATGTAGTATGTGTGCATGAATGAATGTATCTATGTATGTAGTATGTATGTAGTATGTGTGTATGTAGTATGTGTGTATGAATGAATGAATGAATGTATCTATGTATGTAGTATGTATGTAGTATGTATGCATGTATGTATGTAGTATGTATGCATGTATGTATGTAGTATGCATGTATGTTTGTATGTATCAATGAATGAATGGATGTCTGCGTGCGTGGCTGACTGCGTGCGTGGCTGTCTGCATGCGTGGCTGTCTGCGTGCGTGGCTGTCTGCGTGCGTGGCTGACTGCGTGCGTCACTGTCTGCGTGCGTGGCTGTCTGCGTGCGTGGCTGTCTGCGTGCGTGGCTGTCTGCGTGCGTGGCTGACTGCGTGCGTGGCTGTCTGCGTGCGTGGCTGTCTGCGTGCGTGGCTGACTGCGTGCGTCACTGTCTGCGTGCGTCGCTGTCTGCGTGCGTGGCTGTCTGCGTGCGTGGCTGACTGCGTGCGTGGCTGTCTGCGTGCGTGGCTGACTGCGTGCGTGGCTGACTGCGTGCGTGGCTGTCTACGTGCGTGGCTGTCTGCGTGCGTGGCTGACTGCGTGCGTGGCTGTCTGCGTGCGTGGCTGTCTGCGTGCGTGGCTGACTGCGTGCGTCACTGTCTGCGTGCGTCACTGTCTGCGTGCGTGGCTGACTGCGTGCGTGGCTGTCTGCGTGCGTGGCTGTCTGCGTGCGTGGCTGTCTGCGTGCGTGGATGTCAGCGAGCGTGGATGTCAGCGAGCGGGCGTGGATGTGTGTGTGCATGGCTGATGGGTGCATAGGTGAATGGATGGGTGCAACAAGGGATCAAGTATCCTCTTGTTGTAGTCTCTGGGATCATAGTCATGGTGCACTGTATGACAGATCATTGTCATACAGTGCAACATAACTCTGACCCCATAGGCTGTAGGAAAAGGACACTTGATCCCTTGCTGCAATCTCTGGATTGAGCGGAGGCGATCGAGCGTCGTGGGACCTTCGTTGTGGACTACGTCGGAGGCGGTCGAGCGCCGTGGGACCTTCGTTGTGGACTACGTCGGATCTTTATAATAAAGATGGAGTCCAAATTTTGTTTGTTTTTTTTTCAAATAAAAAGATTTTTCTCTGTGTGTATTTTCTGACTATTTACCAGAGATTCCTAATGGTGGGTCTACCATTGGCCCTAAATTATGAATCTCGGGGCTTAGTGCCAGCTGCCAATAACAAGCTGGCATTAACCCCTTTATTACCCAGTTTGCCACCGGCACCAGGGCAACTGGAAGAGTCTGGGTACAGCTCCAGAAAATGGCGCTTCAATGAATGCGCCATTTTTTGGGGCGGCTGCGGGCTGCAATTCGCAGCATGGGGGGCTCAGAACGCTTGGGCCTCTCCATGCTGTGGAATCCAGCCCCCAGCTGCCTAGTTGTACCTGGCTGGACCAAAAATATGGCGGAGCCCTACGTCATTTTTTTTTCTAGAATTAGTTCTAGAAAGAAAAAAAAAAGGGCTTTACTGTATTTTTGGGTACCAGCCAGGTACAACGAGGCAGCTGGGGGTTGCTGGCAGTCCGTAGCTGCCAAGTTGTACCTGGCTGGACCAAAAATATGGCGGAGCCCTACGTCATTTTTTTTTCTAGAATTAGTTCTAGAAAGAAAAAAAAAAGGGCTTTGCTGTATTTTTGGGTACCAGCCAGGTACAACAAGGCAGCTGGGGGTTGCTGGCAGTCCGTAGCTGCCAAGTTGTGCCTGGCTGGACCAAAAATATGGCGGAGCCCTACGTCATTTTTTTTTCTAGAATTAGTTCTAGAAAAAAAAAAAAAAGGGCTTTGCTGTATTTTTGGGTACCAGCCAGGTACAACGAGGCAGCTGGGGGTTGCTGGCAGTCCGTAGCTGCCAAGTTGTACCTGGCTGGACCAAAAATATGGCGGAGCCCTACGTCATTTTTTTTTCTAGAATTAGTTCTAGAAAGAAAAAAAAAAAGGGCTTTGCTGTATTTTTGGGTACCAGCCAGGTACAACGAGGCAACTGGGGGTTGCTGGCAGTCCGTAGCTGCCAAGTTGTTCCTGGCTGGACCAAAAATATGGCGGAGCCCCACGCCATTTTTTTTTTTTACGTCTACCAATAAAATGACAAGGAGCTTTGCCTTATTTTTGGATGCCAGCCAGGTACAACTTGGCAGTTGGGGGGCTGCAATCCCCATCGTGGAGAGACCCAAATGTTGTGGCCCCCCACACTGCAAATTGCAACTCACAGCCACCCCAGAAAATAGCACATTAGAGGTGCCATTTTCTGGTGCTGTACCCCAACTCTTCCAGTTGCCCTTGTGCTGGTGGCACACAGGAGCACTCCATACGTGACATGGTGTCCGCTAACAAGTTGAATGGAAAATTAGCTCCAATTATTAGCGGACACTATTTCGTGTATGGAGAGCCCCTGTGTGCCTAAACATTGGAGCTCCCCCACAAGTGACCCCAATTTGGAAACTACACCCCCCAAGGAATGTATCTAGATGCATAGTGAGCACTTGAACCCCCAAGTGGTTCACAAATTGATCCATAAAATTAAAAAAGTACTTTTGTTTCCCACAAAAAAATTATTTTTTCATTTTTACGGATCAGTTTGTGAAGCACCTGGGGGTTCAAAGTGCTCACTATGCATCTAGATACGTTCCTTGGGGGTCTAGTTTCCAAAATGGGGTCACTTGTGGGGGAGCTCTAATGTTTAGTCACACAGCGGTTCTCCATACGCAACATGGTGTCCGCTAACAATTCCAATTGTTAGCGGACACCATGTCGCGTATGGAGAGCCCCTGTGTGCCTAAACATTGGAGCTCCCCCACAAGTGACCCCATTTTGGAAACTACACCCCCCAAGGAACGTATCTAGATGCATAGTGAGCACTTTGAACCCCCAGGTGCTTCACAAATTGATCCGTAAAAATGAAAAAATAAATTTTTTTGTGGAAACAAAGTACTTTTTCATTTTTACGGATCAATTTGTGAAGCACTTGGGGTTCAAAGTGCTCACTATGCATCTAAATAAGTTCCTTGGGGGGTCTAGTTTCCAAAATGGGGTCACTTGTGGGGGAGCTCCAATGTTTAGGCACACAGGGGCTCTCCAAACGCGACATGGTGTCCGCTAACAATTTGAATAAAAATCAGCTCAAATTGTTAGCTGTAACCATGTTGTGTTTAGTGAGCCCCTGTGTGCCTAAACATTGGGGCTCCCCCACAAGTGACCCCATTTTGGAAACTAGACCCCCCAAGGAACGTATCTAGATGCATAGTGAGCACTTTGAACCCCCAGGTGCTTCACAAATTCATCCATAAAAATGAAAAAGCACTTTTTTTTCCACAAAAATTTTCTTTTTTCATTATTATGGATCAATTTGTGAAGCACCTGGGGGTTGAAAGTGCTCACTATGCATCTAGATACGTTCCTTTGGGGTCTAGTTTCCAAAATGGGGTCACTTGTGGGGGAGCTCCAATGTGGAGACGCACAGGGGCTCTCCAAACGCGACATGGTGTCCGCTAACAATTTGAGTAAAAATCAGCTCAAATTGTTAGCTGTCACCATGTCACGTTTGGAGAGCCCCTATGTGCCTAAACATTGAAGCTCCCCTACAAGTGACCCCATTTTGGAAACTAGACCCCCCAGGGAACTTACCTAGATGGGTGGTGAGCATTTTGATCATCCCAGTGCTTCACAAATTAATCTTTAAAAATGGAAAAAGAAAATTTTAGTGGAAATAGAAGTACTTTTTCATTGTTACGGATGAATTTGTGAAGCACCTGGGGGTTCAAAGTGCTCACTATGCATCTAAATAAGTTCATTGGGGGTCTAGTTTCCAAAATGTGGTCACTTGTGGGGGAGCTCCAATGTTTAGGCACACAGGGGCTCTCCAAACGCAACATGGTGACAGCTAACAATTTGAGCTGATTTTTATTCAAATTGTGAGCGGACACCATGTCGCGTTTGGAGAGCCCCTGTGTGCCTAAACATTGGACCTCCCCCACAAGTGACCCCATTTTGGAAACTAGACCCCCCAGGGAATATATCTAGATGGGTAGTGAGCATATTGAACCCCCAGGTGCTTCACAAATTAATGATAAAAAAAGATTTTTGCGGAAAAAAAGTACTTTTTCATTTTTACAGATTCATTTGTGAAGCACCTGGGGGTTCAAAGTTCTCACTATGCATCTAGATACGTTCCTTTGGGGGTCTAGTTTCCAAAATGGGGTCACTTGTGTGGGAGCTCCAATGTGGAGACGCACAGGGGCTCTCCAAACGCAACATGGTGTCCGCTAACAATTTGAGCTCATTTTGCATTCAAATTGTTAGCGGACACCATGTCACGTTTGGAGAGCCCCTGTGCGTCTCCACATTGGAGCTCCCCCACAAGTAACCCCATTTTGGAAACTAGACCCCCAAAGGAACGTATCTAGATGCATAGTGAGCACTTTCAACCCCCAGGTGCTTCACAAATTGATCCATAATAATGAAAAAAGAAAATTTTTGTGGAAAAAAAAGTGCTTTTTCATTTTTATGAATGAATTTGTGAAGCACCTGGGGGTTCAAAGTGCTCACTATGCATCTAGATACGTTCCTTGGGGGGTCTAGTTTCCAAAATGGGGTCACTTGTGGGGGAGCCCCAATGTTTAGGCACACAGGGGCTCACTAAACACAACATGGTTACAGCTAACAATTTGAGCTGATTTTTATTCAAATTGTTAGCGGACACCATGTCGCGTTTGGAGAGTCCCCTGTGTGCCTAAACATTGGAGCTCCCCCACAAGTGACCCCATTTTGGAAACTAGACCCCCCCAGGGAACATATCTAGATGGGTAGTGAGCATATTGAACCCCCAGGTGCTTTACAAATTGATCTGTGAAAATGAAATAGTACTTTTTTTTTTCACAAAAATTTTCTTTTAGCCTAAATTTTTTCGTTTTCACATGGCAACAGCATAAAATTCATCCTAAAATTTGTTGGGCAATTTCTCCTGAGTACACCGATACCTCATATGTGGTCATAAACTACTGTTTGGGCGCACGGCAGGGGTCAGAAGGGAAGGAGCGCAATTTCACTTTTTGAATGTAAAATTAGCTCCAAAAGTCAAATTGCGCTCCTTCACTTCTGAGTCCTGCCGTGCGCCCAAACAATGGTTTATGACCACATATGAGGTATCGATGTACTCGGGAGAATTTGCACAACACATTTTAAGATCCATTTTATCCTGTTGCCCATGTGAAAATGAAAGAATTGAGGCTAAAAGAACATTTTTGATAAAAAAATTAAAATATCCATTTTTTGTTTCCACTTTGCTTTAGTTCCTGTGAAGCACCTGAAGGGTTAATATTCTTCTTGAATGTAGTTTTGAGTAGTTTGAGGGGTGCAGTTTTTGGAATGGTGTCACTTTTGGGTGTTTTCTGTCATGTACACCCCTCAAAAGGACTTCAAATGTGATGTGGTCACTAAAAAAAATGGTTTTGTAAATTTTGGTTGAAAAATGAAAAATTGCTCATGAACTTTGAACCCTTATAACGTCCTAACAAAAATTTTTTTTTTTTCCAAAATTGTGCTGATGTGAAGTAGACATGTGGGAAATATTATTTAATAACTTTTTTCTGTCACATATCTATCTTGTTTATCAGAAAAAAAAATTAAAAATGTGAAAATTGTGAAATTTTCAAAATTTTTGCCATATTTTTGATTTTTTCACAAATAAACGCAAAAATTATCGACTTAAATTTAATACTAGCATGAAGCCCAATATGTCACGAAAAAACAATCTCAGAATCGCTAGGATCGGTTGAAGCGTTCCCGAGTTATAACCTCATAAAGGGACACTGGTCAGAATTGCAAAAAAGGCCAAGGTCTTTAGGGTCAAAATAGGCTGGGTCCTGAAGGGGTTAACAAAAAAATAGACAGAGAATGCTTTCTATGGACACATTGGAAAATATAATAAATCATTATAAGTAATATATGTCTATAATCCATCATTATGATATGGGGACATTAGTTTGCATCAATGTAAACTGTAATAATATGATAATTACAGTCAAAATAATCTGTATAAACTTCTACAGCGTAAAGAAATTACAGATGCCTTAACAAAATTTTAAAGTAGGGACACAGAAAAGAGATACTCTGTGGCGTGGCTACTGGGCTCACATAAAACTGGCCTTTTCTCTGTGCTATCTCAATTTTTTCATGTATTTCCTTAGCAGGAAATACATGTTCATATTTTTATATTCATTGTTTGCATGCC
This sequence comes from Allobates femoralis, assembly GCA_033576535.1. Classification (NCBI taxonomy): domain Eukaryota; kingdom Metazoa; phylum Chordata; class Amphibia; order Anura; family Aromobatidae; genus Allobates; species Allobates femoralis. The sequence continues at coordinate 46,329,507 of JARQOC010000001.1, forward strand.
TTAGAAATTCAGAGTGCTTTTTTCTTTTTTTTTTTTTTTAGCAAGCGGTATTAGCTTATGTGGGGACATGAAAAGAGTTACGCCATGACATTAAGATCACATAAAACTGGCCTTTTTCTATGTTAAGTATCTCAATTTTTTTCAAGTATTTTCCTAGCAGTAATGCATGTCCATATTCTTATATTCATTGTTTGAATGCCTGAGCAATTCAGAGTGCAGCTGTTTCTTTATTTGTTATAGTATATGTCATATTTAGTATGCACCTGTTCACACTTGCGTGTTAAGAAATGCCATAAGTTTTATTATTTAGATTATGGGGTCATGCCTTCTGGCTGGGCACTCATCCCATTAGCCTTAGGTAATTTTAATTCTATATTAGCAAGTTCCAATCCATCCATACATTGGAGATTTTTTAACCCACAAGCATTAGCTTTGGTAGGGAAGCAGTTAAGAGATACGTCATGACATTGGCAACTGGACTCACATAAAATAGGCCTTTTTATATACTAAATGTCACTTCCCCACCTGGACCTACTCCTGTAGTTTCCGCCGCAGCCACTAGGCACCGCCACATTTCACCTATGAATGATGCTAGTGGTGTGTCCTCATCTGGACCTGCTCCTGTAATTCCTGCCCCAGTCACTAGGCACCGCCATGTTCACCATAAAAATGACATTGATAAAGGCATTGAGTCTCTGGCGGGATTTCCTTCTGCGAATCCTGCCGCTATCAGCAGGCTTCGCCGTGTTCACACTGCGGGTGATGCTGGTGTTGGGGGACAGGTTCGTGCTGTGAATTCTTGAGAGTGCAGGCTTTGCTCATCTTCTGGGTGTGTTGTGGGTGGGACCTGTTGTACTTCACAGCCTGATAAAATTTGTATGTGTATACCAAATTAATAGCAGCACACTGGTTAAGCCAATACATGCAAACAATGATGTTTCTAGGTGTTACTAGATATTTTTGAGAAAAAATAAAAACTCTAAAGTTTTTTCAAAAAAACTCAGATTTTTTTTATGTTTCTTAGCGCATGCATTGGCCAATATATTGGCCTTCAACAACTTCTCGGTGACCATAATTCTGAAGGGTCCCTGTCTACACAAAAAGCCTCTCTCGTACCCTAGGGGTCTCTGTTACAAGGATACATACCTCTTCAGTTGGACCCTATGGTAGGGAGGCAGGAGTGCAAGTCCACAGTAGAACCAGCTTGCTCCACACATAATAAATGAAGAAAAAAAACAGACAGCAGTGGAGCAAGCTGGTTCTACTGCTAGACTTGCACTCCTACCTCCCTACCATAGGGAGAAAACTGTTCTCTGTGTTTTAAAAGGTTAAATTTTATTAATAAATGTGGCTATAAAGTCTCTAGGTGGTGCCCACCCCCCTAAAGACATACCACCCACTCAGGTGGGCATATAATGATGTAATTGCAGATGTACAGTAGTCGGCTCCTGGCGGCTCTGTACATTTTTATGAATGAAGCCGCCGGCTTCCCTAAGTGCAGCGCTCATTCTATACCTAATGTATGTATAGTATGTGCGCTGTCCTAGGTGCTGTAGGCTTATACAGTAGATCTATGTGCAGGGCAGCCCATAGATCTACTGTAAATGCCTGCTGAACCCTGGACAGCGCACATACTATACATACATTAGGTATAGTATGAGTGCTGCACTCAGGGAAGCCGGCGGCTTCATTCATAAAAATGTACAGAGCCGCCAGGAGCCGACTACTGTACATCTGCAATTACATCATTATGTGCCCACTTAGTGGGTGGTATGTCTCTAGGGGGGTGGGCACCACCTAGAGACTTTATAGCCACATTTATTAATAAAATGTAACCTTTTAAAACACTGACAAAACTTTGCTTATCCCGGCGGCAGCACATCCTGAGCAATCCGGTTACCGCATTACGGATATTACAACCGCTCCGAAAACTGCAGCCTGCATGATTTTTCATGCAGGCTGCAGAGCTGGAGGCGGTAACCGGATTGCTTGTGAAGCAATCCAGTTTTTATAACAGGCTCCTATGAGGAGCGTTTCCTGCTCCGGTTTTGAGCTTTTTAAAAGCTCAAAACTGGATCAGGTTTTTTAAGAAAAAACCTAAAATGTGACCCTAGCCTATCTCAGCACAGGAGATGTGGTATGATCAGACCATGCCCCTGTACGGTCAGAAACATTCATTACACAATACATAGCAGGGAAAAATATATGAGATTATCTCAGCACAGGAACATTTTTTTTAATCACATCCAATTGTGGAAATTATTACTATTCCAAGATCTATTGATTAAAATGAACTTTACTTATCAAAAAATCCCTTTAAGGGAGTAACCTACTTGGCTCTGTGTAAATCCAGATCCCTGTACAGGAGTAAAGGGTCTCAGAAAAATTTCTGCCTTAATAACAGCTCTGCTAATTGCATTGGATGGTTATTACACTAATTCATGTCTGTATTCCTTTATTCATTGCTTGCATGAATTAGCATTGTAGAGTGCAGCTGTCTCTTTATTTGTTAAAAAAAAATTTATATACATGTCAAAAAAGTGAGTTTTTACCTCAGGATTTGTAGCCAAAACCAGGAGTGGAACAATCAGAGGAAAAGTATAATAGAAACACGTCACCACTTCTGTATTTATCACCCACTCCTGGTTTTGGCTACAAATACTGAGGTAAAAAACTCACTAAATACTCATTCATTGTGTTACTGTGGCCTTACAGTTTGAACCAGCAGCTCCTGCAGTAGACTGTACCCATAGAAGCACGACTGACAGTGTGAAACGGCCGTAGTGTAGGCTGCTCCCCGTCCTCCCTCCCGCACCCTCCACTATGTAAGACCCCATAAGGAAAAAAAGAATCCTGTGTGCGGCTCCTACTTAATACTGAAACTGGAAGTGACGTTGTGCTGCATACGGGAGGCCAGGCACCAGGAATCCAACGTGTGCAGTAAGGAGGTAAGAAATTCTGACTCCAGGGGGCCCCCCAGGAATACTGGTATCAGCGTAACCGCAGCAGGAGGTGCTGGCTCCTTCAACAAACTGAAAGTTATCATAACCCGATATTTACCATGGATGTAGGCACACAGGAAGCCCCATGAACTGCGCTTTAGCAGAGCGCACAGGAAAAGTTGCTGACAACGTTGTCCTGTGCGCCCTGCTAAAGCGCAGTTCCTGGTGTTTCCTGTGTGGCTGCATCCATGGTAAACATCGGGTTTCCCTGGAGCAGCGTTCACAAGCAGCCCCCCGACATTAACTGGGTACTTTACTGGAGGCTGGGCTCTGCAGTAACTGGATCCATTTAACGTGAGGCACCTGGTAAGTGTGGCCCTAGCCTTACACGATATTGTGGTGTTGTGTCCCCCCAGCTTTCCTTTGATAGTAAAACCTGACACACTCTCTACACACTGATAAAATCAGATCCAAAACACTGATGAAGATAGAACAATTTTTCTCTTTTGGACCAGAAAAATCTGCATAGTCTGAATGAGGCCTACATGACAACTGGTTTTGGACTATTTTTTTATCTGCTTTTCTTAGCATTTTTTATTACTAAGTCAAAAACGATAAACAAGATAAATATGGATTTTTTCAAAGACATGAATGAACTGTTATTGATATAAAGTGAACTCTGAAAGTGAATCATTTTGCCTCTGCATTTAGATACCTTCCCCCACACCTGGCATTCGTGTTATCCCAATATATCTCGGAATGACCTGAGTGTCAAAGAAATCTCTTTTGCACCAAAAAACATCTGTTTGGCACATCGTCATAAGCAGTGAACTAGTCTAAAGAATGCAAGAAATATTAGTAGGTAGCCACTAAAAGAGGTATCTGGATTTTTTTATGGTTAAAACAAAAATCAAAAATTAAAAAAAAGGTTACATTTTGTTGAGAAAATGGAAATAAGTGTAGGTACATAATTGTAAAAATCTGTTTTCGCACACCAAGTTTTCTAGTCCAATTGGACATACTTACATAACCCGACTCTGCAGCCTGCCGCTACCTTGTCCGTGATGTATGTGTGCCATTATTTTTTAACTACAGTGTTTTATTTGAAAAAAGAAGTGTTCTTGGCGGGCCCAATACAATGAAATATGCTCTTGGTACTATTGTCTGACTGATACATAAAATACCCCTGTCACATAGAATAATGCTATTAACCTGAAGATATAGGGTTAATCTGCAGGATAGTAGTGTTCTGAGCCTATCTGGCGCCTGCAGATTTAACCTCTCTGTTGGGAGGAAATAAACTTTGATCGTCCCGGCAGCGATCCAGTTTCAGTCATGGGGCGTTGTTGATGCAGGTCCAGTGAGGCTAAGGGCCGCTTTACACGTCGCGATATCACAACGCAACATCGATAAAAATATATCGTTCATGCGTTGTGTCGTGAAAATGGGCAATGCGACGCAAAAACAACCTAACTACAATATTGCATGAAGATTGTGCAAGCCCTTCAACCGTACGATATTGTATATGCGATGTGGCAGGATCGTGTCGTGTGGAGCGCAACTTCCCCTATTCACTCCAATGTTAAATGGTCGTTCCCTGGGTTGCTCATACACAGCGTGGAAAAGGGGCGTAATACATCGTAGTTGCGTTGCCTGCCGATTAGTGATGGGCGAATCCTAAATTACTCGGAATCGCTTGACTCTAGCGAGTCCGAGCACAGGACTCGCTACTCGTTGCGAGTCTAGCGAGTCCAATGTTAATGAATGGAGAAGCGAGTAATAGCGAGTAGTGTGAGATTTACAAATCGCAGATGTGTCTCAGAAGCTTCAGCCTGAAGCAATCCTAGTTTTGTCATTTATTTGCATTGGACTCGTTTACTTTGTAACTGTAATTGCTGGGAAACTCGCACAGATAAGAGTCCTGTCTGCTCAGTGTGCTGGCTGCCAGCTCCAGGGTCCTAGAGCCTGCCTGCTGCCTGATGTAGCAGAGCTGAGATTGTTCTCAGTCTGCTCATTCCCTGTGTACAGACATGAATGTCTGTGCACAGAGATGATGTAGCAGTGCTGAGATTGTTCTCAGTCTGCTCATTCCCTGTGCATAGACATCTATATCTATGCACAGGGGATGTAGCAGAGAGGACATCGCGTTTTGGACTGCGTCGGACGGAAGAGGATTTTTTTAATTAAAGATGGAGTCCCTAATGGCTTTTTTTTTATTTCTAATAAAAAATTTTCTTTGTGTTGTGTTTTTTTTTAAAACAATTTAATAGAAATTCATGGCGGTCATGTCTAATATTGGCGTGACCGCCATAAATTTCGGGCTTAGGGCCAGCTAATAATACAAAGCTGGCCCTAACCTCTTTATTACCCAGCGTGCCACCGCTACCAGGGCCGCTGGAAGAGCGGGGTTCAGCGCCAGAGGATGGCGCTTCAATGAACGCGCCATCTTCTGGGGCGGCTGCGGGCTGCAATTTGCAGCGGGGGGTGCCCAGAAAGCTTGGGCATCCCTGCGCTGCGGATTCCAGCCCCCAGCTGCTTAGCTGTACCTGGCTAGACATAGAAATTGCGCGGAGCCCCACGCATTTTTTTTAAATTATTTCATGAAATTCTGAGATTCTGACTCTGACTCTGAGACTCTGACTCTGAAATTCATGAAATAATAAAAAAAAAATGCGTGGGGCTCCACGCAATTTCTATGTCTAGCCAGGTACAGCTAAGTAGCTGGGGGCTGGAATCCGCAGCGCAGGGATGCCCAAGCTTTCTGGGCACCCCCCGCTGCAAATTGCAGCCCGCAGCCGCCCCAGAAGATGGCGCATTCATTGAAGCGCCATCCTCTGGCGCTGAACCCCGCTCTTCCAGCGGCCCTGGTGGCGGTAGCATGCTGGGTAATAAAGGGGTTAATACCAGCTTTGTTATACAAGCTGGTATTAAGCCCGAGATTCTTAATGTCAGGCCACGTTTGACCCAGCCACTAAGAATCTCCAATAAAGGGTTAAAAAAACACAGAGAAAAATTTTTATTTGAAATAAAAAAAAAAGCCATTAGGGACTCCATCTTTAATTAAAAAAATCCTCTTCCGTTCGACGTAGTCCAAAACGCGATGTCCTCTCTGCTACATCCCCTGTGCATAGATAGATGTCTATGCACAGGGAATGAGCAGACTGAGAACAATCTCAGCTCTGCTACATCATGTCTGTGAGCAGGCGGGCTCTAGGACCCTGGAGCTGCACAGAGAAGACAGCTGGACTCGGCTCGCAATGTAACAGCAGTTACTTGCGAGTTTCCCTGCTATCACTGGCACAGTAGCCGAGTCTAATGCAAACAATGGCAATCCTAGTTTTGTCAGCGTTTCTGACAAAACTAGGATTGATATTGATTTGCATTGGACTCGTGCGAGTAATCACTGGGAAACTCGCAGAGTACCGAGTCCTGCGAGTCCCTTACTACTCGCCGAGTAACGAGTCCTAGCGAGTAGATTCGCCCATCCCTACTGCCGATATCTCCCTGTGTGACATCTCCTATGCGATCTTGGACAAGTGCCAAAAACTTGAAATTGTATGCAATATCGGAATGATATTGCGATGTGATGTTGATCAGGCGGAAACAGGTATGCAGACGGAAGCAACTGTCTGCTCCCACACTGGTTTTATCACTGATCTGTGAGACCGGATCAGTGATAATACTGGTGCGGGGCATACAGTTGCATCATTCTGGGGGAGTACAGGGGAATATGGGGGAATGCAGGTTTAACCCACACCCCCTTGGATTCACAAAAATGCTAGAGTGAAGCTACCCTTACAGCTGCTACTCTCCATACACAGAGCAGTGACTGAACCCGCGCCGGCACCGCCTCCATGACTGAAACTGGATCATTGAATCACACTGATTTTTGCCTATGACAAAAATATAAATGTTGAAAATAAAGAAATCAACATATGTGGTATCATGATGTCACCCCTATTTGCACATGCCCATTCGTATTTTAGGCCCTGCCCTAAGTAGGGAGAGGAAAGTGCACCTGCATGAGCCAGCAATTGCTCTGTGCGGGCGTGAAATTTCCCCTGCTATGTAGAGGATACAAGAGGTGTCTTCCACATCAATCACAACAAAAGTATGGTGATCAGCACAGAGAGGAGGGATGGACGGCACAGCAATGATGGCCATTGGAAAAGCTAAATTTAAATTAGGAGGGAGTGTATTTCAAAAAGTGTTTATGGGGTGTACAGGGGTAGTCAGAGCATAATAAGCACCTTCATGGAATACAGCACTGGTGCTGCTGAATGTGGTAGTTTTGGTTTATAGTTGAAAATGATTGTGATAGATGTTAGGTTCACTTTAAAATTTGCTCAACAATATTTAAACAAGCCTCTGAAATACTGGAAGAATATGGTCTGGCCAGATGAGACCAAAATTGAACTATTTGGATGCCATAATGCACACCTTGATTGGAGACCAAAAACACCTTACCAACAATGAAGTTTGTAGGTGGGAACATCATGATATTGGGCTCTTCACCATTATACAGCACTTGCAAACTTCATAAACTTGAAGAAAGAATGAATAGAGAAGTGCACCGAGACATTCTTGATAAAAATCTGTTGCCATCTACCAGAATTATGAAGATGAAATAAGGGTGGACATTTCAGCAAGACAATGACCCCAAACACACAGCTAAGGAAACTCAATTGGTTTCAGAGAAAGAAAATAAAGCTGCTAGTATGGCCAAACCGATCACCGGACCTGAATCCAATAGAAAATTCATGGGAAGAACTAAGGCTCAGAGATCATAGAAGGATCCACGAGACCTTCCAGATTTGAAGAGTGTTTGTGTGGAGGAGTTGACCAAAATCACACGTAAGCAATGTGACTAGTTTCTCCATACAGGAGAGTCTTGAATCTTCATTACCAACAAAGGCCTTTGTATGAAGTGTTAAATACATTTCAGTAATAGTGTTTAATACTTTTACCTTGTGCTCTCTCATTCTTACACATCACTTTAAACACCTTTATTTAGGGATTTCTGAGTTAATAGGGAGGGTTCTCAGTTTAGGATCCCAATCTCATTGCCAGAGTAGAAAAGAATTACAAAGTGCATCTCTTGATGTATACCATTCATGTTCTCTGCAATGCCTCGTGTCTCTTGTGATGGCGCTGCAGGGAAATCAAGCACAAGTTTTTCCCAAATTTCAACGCTGTTCACTCTCAGTTCTAATACAATTCTGAGGTCAATTTATTGCAAGGGACCCTTTTAACTAAAAGTAAATATTCCTTGGGAACAAGCACCTAAAGAGTAATTGTCATTCTATAAAAGTTTTTATATAGAACACTGTGTGCATGGTGCTGCTGTATAATGTGGACCTGGATCCTGAGATCCTAATGATCAGTCAAGATACTACTCTAAAATTAGCAGCTCCTTTTTGAGCTATGAGCATAGAGCTGTCTACAGGCGTTACAGTAAGCCTGTGTCATGCGCTTAGATGGCGCTGACATTGCTGGCTGCTGCTGTGTATGGCCTTGTCCACACACCTGCGCTTCGGTATTTAGCGCTTCTTGCGCTAAATACTTAGAATTTGGCAGAGAAGCGCAGGTGCGTATATGCAGCCGCTTTCAGCAGACGCTGTCCCTGGTTACCCGATGTGTATTGTGGTAACCAGTTCATACAGCAGCCTGCATAGTGTGCGCTTATCCAGAGCGCACAGGGAAACGCTGCAAGCAGAGTTTCCCTGTGCGCTCGCAATAAGTGGTCACTATGCAGGCTGCTGAAAGGGGGGCACACAGGCAGGTAACACATCTTTACCCCCTTGGTTTAACTGTGGCACTTGTCATTTATGCTGTTCTGGCAGAGGTTCATTGTGGGGCTTGTGACCTGATGTATATAGCTCTGTACACTGTGTATGGAATAAGACTTTAAACTTTGTGTAATTTATATGAGTATAATTGTACCAAGTGGGGTAATTCCTGTTCTGTGGGTGCTTTTTGTATATCTCCATTTTTATCAGTGTTTGATATTTGATAAATAAAAACATTTATATTTTTGATTATATTGGCCTGACTCCTGGGTTTGAATTTTTGGAATTGTGCAAATACAGTAAAAAGTGAAAAAAAGTTTTTAAAAATATAAAAAAAGTACAAAAAATGCAAAACATCAAATAATCATATTAAAAATAAGGCAATTAAAAAAATATAATAATACACATATTTGGTATTGCTGAGTTCGTAACAGTCTGATCTATCAAAATTAAAATAAATTAATGAGATCAGTAAAAAAAAATTGATACACCAGAATTACAATTTAGCTGCTGCGACAGTGCAATAAAACACAATAAGAGGCAATCAAAACATTTTATGTACACCAAAATTCAAAATGTTTCAAGTCTCGGAAAATGGTGATAGAAGCAAAAAATGTTTGTTTTGAATTACCACATTTTTTTCAACACTTAAATTAAAAAACATATGACCCACCCAGGCCAGGGGACTCAGATCTCACGCACAGTCTGGAGGTCACAGGTGGCGGTGCCTGAGGCTGTGGCCCTGGTGGTCAATGAAAAAGGGAAAAATTAAATAAAATTTGTTCGTGACGCCACCTGTAGGTCCCGGTGATGGCACCGGCGCTGCGGGAACCTCCAGGGTGATGGGCGGCAGCAAGATGGAGTGGCTCCCTACAGGAGGAGCGATGCCCCGGGGTATTGGAAGTAGGAATGGATGGTGGAGTACAGCAGCACAGTCACTGTGGAGCAAGGCAGGTAAATCACAGTTCAAGGAAGAAATCACTGACACGTTGGTCACTCTGAATGGGTATTTTACTCCGGCATTCTGCAGGGTTACAGGGTAATGCAGTTCTCTTTGCAAAGTAGTGGACCAGGTGGTTCTGGCAATGAGCAGCGTCCCTCTGAAGCTCAACTGGTGTTCCTTCTCTATCCCGCTCACTGTCCCTTGTTAGACTGGGTCTCTCAAGATATATGAGATCCCCTTATCTCTCCAAGGAGACCCCAACTCTGTTTAGCGCTTCTGGTGGAGACCATGCTTGGTGTGGGGCAGTTCGGTCGTGCTCCTATAAAGTCATCGACCACTCCGGGTTTGTGGATCAGGGTTGTAGCCGGCTGGACCACTTCGGAGCCGATACTCCGGTTTTGGACTGGGCTAGGATATTCAGTTACCTGCTCTATTCTTGGCCCCTTTCTCTTCTGGGTCACCAGATTGAGGTTCCCTCCTTGTTAGCTTCTCTCTGCTATTCTGCAGCTCTCCAACTCTGCTTCATCTGTTGCTTCTCCTTCCCACTTCTTTCACTAACTCTGTTCTGCTCACTTCCACTGCACTAACTCCTTGCTGCTTTCCCCACTGCTTTATTACCTAGCCTCTCCTCCCACCATGACCGGTTACCTTAGTCCCGCGTGTCTAATTGGTCCTCTACCACAAGATGTTTGCATGTGGTGCTGGAGCTTCAGGTTTATTCTACCCATTACCAAAGCAAAGCATACTGCACCTTCAGTCAGGGGTGCAGTACCCTTTTGTGACGCACTGCTAGTGGGGTGCCACACATACATGTGTGGCATTTTTGTAATCATACTGTATTGGAGAATCATATTATCAGGTCAGTTTTACTGTACAATGAACACGGTAAATGGAAAACTCAAACTATTATTGTGGAATTGTACTATCTTTGCAATTTTTATGCACTTGGAAGCTTTTTCCCACTTTCCAGTTTATCACATGAGCCACCACCCTAGTGTTCGAATTCGATTTGATTCAGAAATAACCAGGTCCCCGGTGCAACTTGGGATTTCCACCTTAGAAAGCTATGAGGCCTCCTCTGTGTCTGTGCTCTGTGGTTTGGGGTAAGTCCTGCCTGAGCCTGAACCCACCGCTTCTTCTTTTCCCTCTCGGGGCTTTGCTCTAAACTGACTATGAGGTCCTTCTGCGGGGTCCCTCTTTCTCCTAAGGCCCCTGGTCCTATGCTTGTTCCGTTTCTGCGTCTCTTACTTGTTTTCCTCAGGGAATAAACTTCTCCTGAGTCCTCCGGGCTTTTGCTGTAGCAATAAATGATTACAGCTTCGGACTCCGGTGTCCGAGTGTACTAAAGGGCTGTAGTAAACGGTTCCGTTTCTTAGTTCCCTGCTTTTTCCACTTGCATCTGACCCTTTTCCTAGGGTGCACACAGCGGTCAGTGGTCCCTGGTCCTGGGTCTGAATCTCTCCAAGCGACCAGCTCCTCCGTCTCCTCTCCCTTCTCTCTCTCACTGCAGACTGACTTCTGGGACTGACTAACTCCTCCCCTCAGGCCTGCATGTTCTTAAAGGGGAACTGGCTTAGGGCAGCTAGTAGAGCTCTCCTTTCAGGTCTGGGGTGGAAGGTGTGGTGTGCTGTGCGAATCAAGGTGTAATTCCCTCCTTGCACTGGTGGATCCTGTGGTAATCCCCTGCAGGGGTGCCACATATGCTCCATTGTATAAGTGTGGCCTCAGACTTGCGTTTGCGTCTGCTGCATCTTGCGGAGGGCGAACACAAGCTGAGCGCAAGCACTGCCCATCCCTATGTTTATCTTGGGGACGCACGGTGATGCGCTCGGCTGCGGATTTCCGTGCGCACTCATTAACTTCCATATGTGATTTGTACACATGCGGATGCGTGCGTCCCCATGATAAACATAGGAATGGGCAGTGCTTTCGATCATTGTGCATTCGCCCACCGCAAGACGCTGCGGAGGTGAACGCAAGACTGAAGCCACCCTAAGTATGACTTTTAGAGAGAATAAATCTGTAATGCAGTTCTGTAGGGTGCACCCTGCTATGGCACACTGGGTGCCCATGGCTTCGTCTCCGTTCTTACATACTTTATTGTGTGCTTGAAGACTAGAACTTTCTGAGGCTAATTTTGTACCTTTTTGTGCTTCTAAATCTAAGCTTGATTGACACTAAATCAAATAATCAAAACATCAAATTAAGAATAGAGTTGAACACTCGCTTTTCAGCTTGGCTCCGGTACATCGACACTCAGGTCGATGATTGACTTAAACAGTGTGCAAAAACAAATAATTCTGAGTAATTCCACTTTCTCGGCTGGTAACAGCTTTGGTGCACGGATGTCTGTGAATGATGGCACTGTAAGAGAAAATCATGAATGTGATCCCTCAGCTTGGATTCAGCAGGAGAGAACTTTTCGATGCCATAAATCTTGAGAGTTTCAAGGAGAGTCTATTTATTCAGGTGCTGGAGCTTCTCGCTGGGGAACCTTATTGTTTCTTACAGAACGCTCCTCTAGTGATTTATGGAGAGAATTTGCACCATGGTCAGTCATGTCTTCCATTGTTTCCGCTTCATAAGCCAGTCCTTCAAACGCTTCATTCTCCATCTGTATTTACGTTCTGTTATGGGTCATAGTTGTATAAATCTTCTGTCATGATATCTGATATTATACTAATATGCAGAATGTCACTCATATTTACACTAGCTTTACAACTGTTAACGTCTCTGTGGTCCATTTCCATTGGATAAATATGCTGACGAATCCATTATGAAGCATAACCCGTCTAGAGTCTTGACATTGTCCAATAAATAGAAGAAAGAAAAGCAGATCTTAAAAGAGTTGTACCAACTTGGCAACGTATCACCTCTCTATGGAATACATGATAACTTGATCATTTCTGAGGACCCATCTTGAGTCCTATCTTAAGAATTGGGCCCTGGATTGACAATTTAGAATATAGTAATGCCCACCACTGCTTCAGTCATTGAAATGGGAGTGCTGACAAAGCTAAGGACCGCGCTCAACCACAGTTTTATTCTATCAGGGCATTTCAGAGCCAACTTCTCCAGATTGGTGGGAGTCACAACTGTCAGACCCCTAGTGATTACACATTTATCGCCTGTTCTGTGTCTTCTGTATTTTGTGAATTTTAAAATTCATTGGACTACAAAATGCACCCCAAATTTACAGGAAGAAATAAGGGGAAGAAAAGATTAATTTAAAAAAGGGTGTCTGTTCAATAATCCTAGGTCTGTCTTATTTACAGTGCAGCTTATGACCCGCCCCAGGGCCGTGGGGTACCCGCTTCCGGGTTGTAGTTCACGGGGAATGCCAGGGGGCCTGTACCCATTCCCGTGACCCTGGTGGTCACTAAAAAGGGGAACAGTCAATAAAAATAATGATTCATGACGCCACTTACGGCTCCAGTAGTGTTTCCGGCGCTGCTGAATAGACCTCCGGGTGATAGTGAAGCAGCAAGATGGTTTCGCTCCCCGCAGGATTCCCAGGGCAGTAGTGGATGATGGGAGTTATGGATCAGTCTTTTATTTTCACAGGGGCGCAGCTGCATCAGGCCTTGTTACTTATTCTTCTTATGCTGTGGTCTGTGACTAATCGGGTGCAAGTGAATAAAGAACAACACACAGTTTGTAATGCTGAACAGGTTTACTGGCAGTTCTTCAAACACAGTCTTTTCGGGTCTGCATGGCATAGGTACTCGCTGGAATTGAGGATCCCGCACTTGGGTCCCTCTGTGGAATGCCTGCTGTTCCTGTCCGGTCCCTTCCTGTGCTCTCTCTGGTCTCCCTCAGCGCCTCCACACGCAGAGCCTGAAGCCAGCTCCCTCGGTTCCTCTCTATCTGAGCGACTCCTCTCAGAGCCCTCGGGATCCTATATGGTGCCTTTTTCTGGGTGTGTCAGGTGTCAGCCACAACTTCTTAAAGAAGCTCGGGCCTCTGGTTTGGAGGCTCGGGAGTGAACACCTGCACCGCTCTCGGAGCCGGTCCTCCATTCCGGGACGGAAGCCCTGCGGCTGATAATCGTGCCGCATCCGGATTCAGGCACACCGCAACACCTGGTGCCCCCAGGGTCCCTTTCTGTCCTAATGGCTCCTCCGCAGTCATCCACTCCTTGCTGCCCCATGGAGCTCTTCCTCTCACTCCTGTCTGACTGTCTGATGCTCCTCGCACTCACACGCTTTTCTACCCTGTCACTCCTTCCATGGGACTGGTTCCTCCCTACAGCGGGTCCACCCATGGTCCCCTACCTAGGGTGTGTGTGGATGCGTGTCATGAGGGTCCTTTATGCAGCATCTCAATTTATCAGCCACAGGAATACTGCACACTCTTTTTTATGGGTGCAGTACCCCACCAGTGGTGCACCACACTTACTTGGGGTGGCAGGGTGAGATTGAGGTGGATCGGGGTCACAGGAAGATAGGTTGCGGTGATGGGAGTCAGCGGTGGCATGGTATGACAATGCTGCAGGGACATGAAGCTGTGTGAAAGGGGTGTCATTACTCTCCCAGCAGTTGATGCAATGGGCAAAAGGAGAAGGGCTGCGGGGCAGTGCATATGTAGCCATTTTACGGATTTTCATCACATTGGAACACGTCCATGTGCAGATCGAGATCTTTGTCAATCTCTTCCGCAGCCATTTTCCTTTCACCCATTGCATCAACTTTCGGAGACCAATGGTGCCCAGCAAACGCCTGCCACAACGACCTGCCAATACATCATTGGGTCCCCACAGCATTGCCCTACCATGCAGTCACCGCCATGCCCCACCACCACAAACCTACCTCTTTTGACCCTACTTCACCACCAACATGCTAGATTATGTTCGGATTATAAAATGCACCCCCATTTTGCCACCGATTTTGGGAAAAAAAGTTTGATTTATATTACCAAAAATAAAGTAAATAATACATGTCTTGTTTGATCAGAGATTATGAGAACGTCTTCTAAGCAGGTGTGAGGTAGCAACCGGGGAACCCGCTTGCATAACGACAAAACAAGTGTTTATAAGTTTAACCAATGTCTACCCGTTTATTTTTCACATATAATAACATAACCCGGGTAGCATGTTGAACACCTATCACATTGCTTATAAACACTTTACATAAATACATCATACATTACATAGAACAGTGCACATATACATTCACAATAACCCGGGACCTGTAACCACGACTCTCTCCCCATTGGAGCTCTAACACCTGCTCCCGGGGTAGCTACGGCCTCCGGCCTACTTACACATCTTACAGTACATTTATAATAAATACATGTGTTATATTTCGACGATGACCCCTCCGGGATCATAACAGGGATTGAGCAACCTGAGTACCGGGTATGTCATGTATCCCCAAGGGGCTCCTTCCTGGACGTATCTCCGCCTACGTCCCGGTCAGAGTCCACCTGGTTCAACCATGGTGTCCCCACTCTAGGAGCCCTTTTAACCCCTGCTTCTGACCTTCGTTACATACGCCTCAACGGGCCCTGTGGGTCCCAATGGCGGTACCTGCCGCCTGGCTTTAGTCACCCAGCTTGATGACTTAACATTACCCCGTAGTCAGGATTCCTGCCTGACCGGGCCTTACATACCATGTGTGATCCATCATTCAAACGTCCATGGATCACATACATTTCTTCCACACGCTCACAGCCCATCATCCATGGACTGTGGCTCTTCCATGGCCCATTACAGGGACTGGCAAACCATAGTACACGGGAACCTCATCCGTTACCTACTAGGAGTCCTATTACCCCTGTGTCTGGCACCACAGGCACACCCACACCATTAGAGGCCGTGGTTGAGGGACGGGTACCCTCTGCAAGCAGCAGGGCAAGCCTCCCTCTCGTCCCACAGGGACGGAACGCCTCCAACATCATCCATACTGGCTGGGTCACTTTCTCCCCACATTATTATACAATGTTCTTACATAGGTCATCATCTTACATTCAGGGCAATTGCCTAAGCCCCTACATACATCAACGGGTCCTTTACCGACTGCCTAGTCGGACCCAATAGCGGTTATGCCCGCCTGGCATTACTCATGCATACAGCTCACTCCGTTACACGGGAACCGCTGTCTTACCGGTCACGGATCCGGGTCTCGCTACCTGTGTAACGGGTCCACCAAGAGTCCCTCAAGGGCTCCTTTCCCGGACATGGTTCAACCCACGCCCGGACCAGTCTCCACCGGGTTCAGCCACGGCTTCCCCACCAGGTGCTATCACAACCGCGGACCTCGGCACCGGCATGGAGCTAGCATGCTCCCTTCACCATCTCAACATGGCGGCATGGACTTGCATTCCCAGTCCCTCACACAGACTGGCTCTGCTCAGCTCTCAGGCTGGTAATCAGCCCACATCCTCTCAGGCTGATGTCTGGCTGAAAATGGATCTAATCTCTCAATCACTCAGCTGGCTGCCTCTTATCGTGCCAGCCACTCCCATATGGACACACCCCCTTAGCTGCTGATAATCAGCCTTTCACACAGCTCAGGTTAACTCCCTGTGTTCCGGGTTGTCAGCATTCAGCCCTTACATTCCTTAGGGCCTCATCGATCTCATACCACTCTCACTGCCGCTCATTAGGCTCATGAAACCTTGTGTTCACAGTTGGTTCACACAGCATTATCAGTCAAACCGGCCAGTGTGCACAGGATCATACCTTGATCCTGCATGTGACGCGCCCCGGCCATGAGAACCATGCCGGCGGTGCCTCACATAGGGTGGAATATAAGAGTATGTTATGATTGAAGTAGTTAAAGGAGTTAGAAAATCTCTTTCAATATGCCCTTTTAGGAAGATAATATAATGGGAAACTCATTTTGGGATCATCATGAGATGGAGAGCAGCTATGAAGAGTATTTTTCATTGTGTTTGTCCTATCCTGCATTATACAGACCCAGTTAATTTATATGGGTGCAATGTAATACTTAATTTCCCCAGTGGTCATAAAGCAATGAAATTGAACACTCAGATCGTGACTCATCAACACCGATACTGTTCATGTCAGTCTTGATAAAAGAAATAAACTTTGCACTCTGAATCCACTAAGTGTTGATCAGATTCTTTTATTTTTGTGCAAACAAAATGCGTAAACGTTTCGATGTCTACCTGAGACCTTCGTCAGAATATGTATAAGTATTGAAATGCTGCCTGGATGAGTGCTAAAGATGCAAAGCCGTGGCATCCACCTCTTGGCTATGTGCCACATAGTGCCAAAGGCCTCGGGTAGAGATCGAAACGTTTATGCATCTTGTTACCAACACCTCAGGAGTGACACAATATCTATTGCCAGTCTTCATAAGAGGGTATGATGGAGTCAGAGGTGCCTGATTCATTAGGAGGCACATGCTTTTTAGGCTGCATTCACATATGCGGACCCCTCCACAGCGTTCTGCAGAGGGGATCCGCAATGTGACCGCAGAGGCCGCCAGCTCCTATCTTTATAATGGGAGCGCACGGTGCTGCGCTTCACAGCGCATGACCGTGCGCACCCATTCACACCCATATGTGATATGTGCGCAGGTGGATGCCTGCGCACAAATCACACAGTCTCGTCCACACCAGGGACGCGACATGTTGCATTCCTGGTGCGGACGAGAGTGTGTGATCTGTGCGCAGGCGTCCGCCTGCGCACAGATCACATGTGGGAGTGAATGTGTGCGCATGGTCGTGCGCTGTCAAGCGCAGCACCGTGCGCTCCCATTATAAAGATAGGAGCTGGCGGCCGCTGCAGTCACATGGAGATTCCCCTCCTCAGAACGCTGCGGAGGGGAACGCTAATGTGAAGCCAGCCTTAATGAATCAGGTGCTTCTGAAGAATTTTGGTGCCTTTTTACACCTTACCAGTAAGTTTCTTCAATCCGATAAAGGAGTCAGATTTCTGACATAGGCTAGGGTCACATTTGCGATGTGCCCCTAGCCTGCCGGATTCCGGTATTATCTTAGAACTTTTTCCAGCGCCGCATAGCGTTTCCGCTATGCGGTGCTGGAAACCGCTGCCCTTAGTTACCCGCTGTTTACCTGCACGACCTGTCACACAGGCAGCGGCTCGGAGGGCGTTTTACAGCGCCGCACAGGAAATCGTGTCTGCAACGGTTTCCTGTGCGGCGCTGTAAAACGCCCTCCGAGCCGCTGCCTGTGTGACAGGTCGTGCAGGTAAACAGCGGGTAACTAAGGGCAGCGGTTTCCAGCACCGCATAGCGGAAACGCTATGCGGCGCTGGAAAAAGTTCTAAGATAATACCGGAATCCGGCAGGCTAGGGGCACATCGCAAATGTGACCCTGGCCATAAAGCTACACCATCCTCATTCCAGCGACGTCACCCAACAGCTCAGCATATTTTGGCAAAACTGGGTGAAACTGGTGAAAAATTGTGGAAAGAGGGAGCCACATTCAGAAACTGATATATAATTAGATGTTTTTCCAACCCTTTCACTTCTTGATATTTGAGGTACCGGTATTATATTTCCCAAAATGTAAGGCGCAAGAATTAAGATTCCCTGAAAACTGACTTTTTTAGCGAAGTTGTCAAAGAGCAAAAGAACACCTTTTTCCAATAATCTGAATAGCAGAATTAAATCCATCTGCTCCCATCGACTCAAATTAATATCTGGGATAAGGGGTTTGAGCAATCATATTAAGATATTGTGTGTGGAGACAACTACTGCTTCAGGAAGGCTGTATAGTCCTCTCCAGCAATGTAAGGGGGCCCACATTGGTGGTAAGTAGTAGCCATAATTAGAGATGAGTGAACTTTTTGAAGTTTGAGTTCGGGTGGTGCAACCAAATTTTTTTGCACACTGTTCGTGACCGTGAACTTGATCCGAACCTAAATGGAAGTCACTGATTGGCAGTTCAGCTCTCCGCCCACATACAGCCAGCCATAAGTAAAACACTTGCAGGGGAGGGAGGTGAGAGGATCTTTTTTTTAAATTAATATTGGTCACACACTACACCCAAACGCTGAGCTTTTAAGCCCAGTGTGAGCTGATCAAACACTGGGCCAAGCACCAACTGTACCCAACTAAAGTGATACTCACTCTAGTGCTTTGTAAGTGTAAAGTGCCTGAACCGGTTCGCTCAACACCGGGAAGTTTGGTGACCTTGAACTGAACCGAAACTTGAAAGGTCCACCCTACTCTACTTGAAATTCATCAAACTATTCAATTCTAAAAGCACGTTGGAATATTTTTTGGGGAAAATGCTCTTAGCATTTATGACTTGCCCCTAGCAAACATACATATACATTCAAATATATCTAATATATAACATATTGGGATCTACACCGTCGCAACTACAGCCGCAAAATTTTGCAGTCACACGTTTGGACCCCGGGAGCGTCATAGGCTATGTTGTGAAGCGAAATTTTATCCCTGCGCGTTCCAGTTCACCAAACAATTTTAGCCCTATCTACATAATGGGGAAAAGGGAAAGGAAACGTGAGGGAGGAAAATCGACAGCTGCCAGCTACAGCTACAAAAATTTGCACAGTCACACGTCTGGAACCCGGGAGCGTCATAGGCTATGTTGTGAGGCGAAATTTTAACCCCGCGCATTCCAATTCACCAAACAATTTTGCCCCAATCTACTGTACATTATGGGGAAAAAGTGACAGTTACCAGTTAACAGTTGTGAATGAGAGGGGCTTAATGAAAGCACCAAAGACTAACAGCATATACCAGCATATAGTCAATAAGGTGGGGCCCTAACATGGGATATTCATCATGCACAGGGACATGTATACACACCACACGCACACAAAGAGTAACAGCAAGTGTATAGTCGCTAAAGTGCAGCCCCAACATTGGATACTCACCACGCACCCGAACAAACACACACACACACACTACAAAGAGACACAAACAACACAGAGACACACACACACACTCAAGGGGACACACACACACTCTATAGCGACACATGCACTCACCCCACAGGGACACACACACACCACAAAGACACACACAACACAGACACACACACCACACAGACCCCCCCCACAGGGACATACACACATAGCTACCCTATAGGGACACATGCACTCACCCCACAGGGACACACACACCACAAAGAGACAAACACACACACCACACAGACCCCCTCACAGGGACACACACACACACACCCTATAGCGACGCATGCACTCACCCCACAGGGACACACACAGACACACACCACAAAGAGACACACACAACACAGACACACACACCACACAGACCCCCACCCCACAGGGACACACATAGCTACCCTATATGGACACATGCACTCACCCCACAGGGACACACACACCACAAAGAGACACACACACACCACACAGACCCCCCCACAGGGACACACACACATACACACCATATAGGGACACATGCACTCACCTCACAGGGACACACGCACCACAAAGAGACACACGCAACAGAGACACACAGACCCCACACAGACACCCCCCCACAGGGACACACACACATACACACCCTATAGGGACACATGCACTCACCCCACAGGGACACACACACACCACAAAGAGACACCCACAATACAGATACACACACCACACAGACCCCCCCCCCACAGGGACACACACACATACACACCCTATAGGGACACATGCACTCACCGCACAGGGACACACACACCCCAGGGACACACACACCACACAGACAGACACAGATGTGCACAAATCACCTCACACAACTCGCCTCATACGTGTGCTATCTTTAATTTCCAAACATAAACATCTGATTAAAAACAGCCAATGTGCAACACATGTGCCATATAGGGAATTAAGGCAGATGTCAGTCACATGAGCTGTCTATTATGTGTATGTGTGAGGTAACATATACTGCCCGGCCAGGGGGAAGGGTTTACTGTTGGCTGGAGATTTATTAGGCTGTCTATAGCAATCAGTCACAGCTCAGCTTCTATTTTCCTACAGCTCATTAATATGACATATTCAAATTCTATTTTGTTATAGCTAACATCAGTTATTTATTAACCCAGGCGTAGCCGGGTACTACAGCTAGTATATATATATATATATATATATATATATACATATATATATGGATAGATACATAGATAGATCTATATAGATCTACATATATATATACATATATATATATATATATATATATGTGCTAGTATATATATATATATTAGTGCATCTCAAGGAATTACAATATCATCAAAAAGTTAATTTATTTCGGTAATTCAATACATAAAGTGAAATGCATGTATTACATGGAATCTTTACACACAGAGTGATCTATTTCAAGTCTTTATTTCTGTAAATGTTGATGATTATGGCTTACAGCCAATGGAAACTCAAAGGTCATTATCTCAGAAAATTAAAGTAGGGGATGAATGGTTAAAAACTGCGCTGCCATGTTCCACGAGACATCCAAGGGTGAATATAATATTGGGTTTCAGGGCTCCTAAGAAATACCCTGATAACATGGCAATATGATATTGTTTTTTGATAATATCCCAATTCATTGAGATGCACAAGTATATATAGGAATTAATAAGAATTTTCAACTTTCACACCCCTAAGGCATTTTCAGACTCTAAGGCTGGTTTCAGACTTGCGCCCCCTCCGCAGCGTATTGCGGCAGG
>JARQOC010000001.1:46350911-46371806 GCA_033576535.1 Allobates femoralis
TATGATTTGTCTTTTATCCTTGGTCACATGGCAAGGCGTGTTAAAGGGTCAATGTTGACTTTTATGCTTGCAACTTCCAATAGGTGGCGCTCGATTTCAAGTCCTCTTCGAAGAGGCAATTACATTTCCCAGAGGACCATCCACGTTCTTTAAGGCCGGCTTCACACCACGGCAGCATCCGATCCGGGGCTGTCAGGGATGAACCTGACAGCTCCGGACCGGATCAGCACACAGCACCGGAGGGCTAATATGCCCTCCGGTCCGGTGTACAGCCGGACACAGCTGCAGCTGATGATGATTCAGGATGCGGCTCGCGGGGAGCTAGCCGCAGTCCTGAAATAACTGCGGCGTGCAGCGCAGGTGTCTGGTTCCCGGATCCTCCCGTATCAGGGCAATCCGGCCCCATAGGCTCCCATGTCAGGGAGCGCCGGATTGCCACGGATCCAGAAGGACCTGGGTGAATCTGGGAGGATCCGATTTGGGGAGATTTTTCCTCCCCGGACACAAAAATGCTGCAAGCAGCAATTTTGTGTCCGGGAAGAAGAATCCGATTCCTCCTGGATTCACCCGGACACATGAAAACTGGATGGCAGAGAGCTGCCATCCGGCCCCATAGAATACTATGGGGCCAAAATCCGGTCCAGGGCTGTCCGGTTTAGACTGGACAGCCCCGGATCGGATTGTGCCGTAGTGTGAAGCCAGCCTAAGCCTCCTCATACTGGCATGCCAGGCTTGGCGTGTCGCTCTTCTAAGGAGAAATGTTATACCTTAGATTTTAAAATGATAAAGTGCAGTTACCTATGTTAATACTAGCAATGTATCCATAAAAATATAAGATCCAAAAATTGCCTACCTGGCAAGAATTATCCAGAATACAGAAGGGAATGGTGCATGCTGCAATTTTTTTCACACTGACACTCATCTGCACAGCTCTATGTAATCACATTAGTCCAAGCGAACTTTGTTACCTAAACCGGCACTAGACCCATCACCCATAGTATGATATTTAGCTCTACACGTCTTCATAAGTGAGTAAAAGAACATTACAAAGTTGTGTTTCAGCTAGAAATAATTGAGATGATACTAAAGACAAGAGGGGGATGAACCAGTGGAAGGAGATTCGTACTATCCTCACCCGGCATTGGGCTGTACTGAAGACGGATTCCATACTTGTTGAATATCTCCCTGACAGTCCGCTGATGACGGCTAGGAGGGGCAGGAGTTTAAGGGACCGACTAGTACATAGCCACTATGTACCTTACATCCCTCCATCTTTGGGGTGTTGGCACCTCGTGTTGGATGTTAACCTTGCCTCTCTTGCCGTAACATAGCCAGGGAAAAAAACCTTGACATCAGCAGACGGTCGAAGAGAGAGTCCATCATCTGTAAGTACATTTCGTGCAGCTCAAAAGGAGTGGTGTATTATGTTACCTGTGGCTGTGACCTTGTGTATGTGGAGCTGACGTCCAGGGAATTGAGAGTGAGAGTTCGAGAACATGTCTGTGACATTCTCAGCGCTGGGGCTGTTAAGGACCTTACTTTCCTGAGAACTCTCCCCAGACGCTATAGGCAGTACCACAATTGTAATCCAAAAAGTTTAAGGGTCCGTGGTATTGATATGGTGAACCTGGGGAGTAGAGGTGGTGACCTCACAAACTCACTGGCCCGTCTGGAGTGCCAATGGATCATCAGACTGGGGACCAATGAGTCCAAACCGACTCAATGAGAAAATGAGCTTTGCTCTTTCCTTTGACGGACCTGTTCTGTTTTTGGGCTTTCTGTAGCCTTCATTGCATATATATTAGCTTACCCCTATATTGTGTTGGTTTCATGATGTCATTTTGCTCTGAGTCAACCATCAATAGGAGTGCTCTTATATGTTTTTAAACTTTTTTTCACAGTTGAATCACAAAAACAGTTAACAAACGTGTAAAAATACTCTGTTGTAAAAAAACACAGTAAAAAGCAAGTGCTGCTGAAAAAGTAATAAAATACAGGGTATTTGGTTGATACGTTTTTTGCAAAAAATGTACACTAAGCCGCTCTACCACTTCAAGGTAACCCGTATCAGAGCAGTCCCTATCCGATGTATTTAAAACCTGACCATGTGTATTGGTACCTACAGTAATTGAGCAGGATCCAGACAGGTCCAATGTCTGACTTGGACTAATTGAGCAGGATCCAGACAGGTCCAATGTCTGACTTGGACTAAATGCAGATGACGGCTTTTTAAGTGCAGGGCTCAAGGGGAGGAGTGGGAGACTCCCCAATCTTGCAGAAACAAGAAACAATTTAGACAAAAACAAATGAGCCATGCACACAGTGAACACATCTGTAGGACAGTGTTCACACCACCAAAAGACTGAATCACAAAAAACAGTCAAACAAACGTGTAAAAATACTCTGTTGTAAAAAAAAAACACAGTAAAAAGCAAGTGCTGCTGAAAAAGTAGTAAAATACAGGGTGTTTAGTTGATACGTTTTTTGCAAACAATGTATACCAAGCCACTCTATCACTTCAAGGTAACCTGTATCACAGTTGGCCATACTTTCTGGGCCCCTAGGCTTCACTTGGGCTATTTTGGGACAAGATCAAAAAAGACTCTCACTTAGCTTACCCATTGTAAGGACTACACCAGACAAGCGTCCTGGACTAATATATGGAGAAGATACGGATTTAATATACTGGCCATACTTCTGTTGGCGGACTCTTTACTTACTACCTTTATTGATTCCATTATCATTCTCCTGTGTGTGAGCCCGTAGTAGTAAGGGTTCCTGGTGTTTCTGACATGTTATTGGGGAGCTGGACTTGATGTGTTTTGCCCTTTCTATAGCCCTTACAAAAGATAGCGGTTCCCCCCGCGCATGCGCAGTGGGGGCCGGTATGACCGCGCATGCGCAGGGAGCACATCACCGGAACTGTACTTCTAAACCGGAAGTGAAGTAGAATGGCTCATTGCGGCAGTGTGGGTCCCGGCAGCACACCTGGTTTCACCATGTGAAGTGAGTAGGGCCCTATAAGTAGGTCTTTTAGAACCACTCTCCCTCACAGTCCCCTTGAGAAAGGATACGAAACACGTGTCGGGATCTGCACCCTAGACACGGACAAAGTTGCTTATCAATTGTTGAGATGGGTGAGTGGTGGTGGAAGATAGGGTCTTAAGTATACCCTATACTAGTGGTTCCTTGGTAGAAGTAATTGATTGTATACATATGCACTAATTCATGTATTGTGAACTGCATACATTTTGTCTGCTTGTACCCAATCTATTGTTACTGGATCCTTATCCCTGTACTCAGCACTTTATTAATCCCTCTCAATGTGAAAGTAACCCTTTGTCTGTCTCTCTAGTAACTAACTGTACCTGCACCAATTGTAACCGGTTTTAGCTCTACTGTACAACTTTGGCATCACTATTAAATGTGCACTAAGCAGTAGCCAGTGTTGTGTGACTTTACTAATACCTTAACTGAGGTAGTATAACTCTTCTCACTGGTATTTGAATTCTGTTTGAGTATACCTCATGACTACATTCATTATCCCCTGGGTTCTAGTTTCTTAAAGTATTAAAAATAAATTAATTTTTTTTTACCATAAAGTAAATTTGTTCAATTAATTTTGAGCTCCTGAAATAAGGAGGCTTTGTAGAAAATAGTTTAAATTCCTAAACATTTCACAGGATATTTATGTTCAACCCCTTTAATTATACCTGAAAGTCTAAACTTCAATTACCCCAAAGTTGTTTCATTTTGAATAATAAATAGAGCCCAAATTATGAAGTCTCGGTCACTATCCAATCATTTCTGGACCTAATTGTGTATCAATCTGATCTATTCCTCCAGCTCTATAACATGCTGAACATAGATAGCGCAGCACTTCGAGTTTAAAGCGTAACTACATTTTGAAGCGTCTTTTTTTATTTGTTGACCACAGTCTTTTTACAGATTGTTGGGGAGTCAGGACCAAAATCCCCATCTTTCTACAGGACATTTATTGGCCAATAACATATAAAGAAAAAGTGTTCAAAAGTTTACTTACATTGCAAACTTTTATGCCATTTGGTGATGACCAAAGATGATAAAACTATAGAAACAGCAGAGAGGAACTGAGTAACATTGCTGACATAAAAATGACATTATAGCTGTGCTACACTGTTACGTAACTCCAATTAATTTCTATGGTAGTTGTGCAGCAGAGTAGCTGTTATGCAGTGATGTAACTTGACGTTTATGGGCCCCTATGCTAAAGCTCCAATGGGGCCTCCAATTATTACAAATATTTAATAGCATTAGTCTTTTTCTACATACCAAAAATACTTTTTGGGCTCCCTAGGCTCCAGGACCCGGGGGCGCCTGCAACTCCTGCACCTATTGTAGGTTACTGCTGTTATGACTGAGTCCTACAAGTCACAAAGGGATCAACAAATCAGAAGAGATGTTTAACCTGCAATCTATAGGTCTCTATTCAGACTAGGAGAAGCCTTAAATCTGATCCTAATTTGTCACTGTCTGACTGCAAAGGTTGACACTCTACAATTACATAATGGCACCCCACTTAACATCAGCTGACCCTGAGTGTCCTTAAGACACCCTTAACTATAAGCAAAGTGTAACACAAAACAATAAAAACCATAAAAGAAGTGCACACAAGCAGAGGGTGAAATTTAGAGCTAAGAACGTGTTCACACAGTCAGACAGGGTAGATGGAGGAAAACAGAAATAACCCAAAAAACTAACAGAATATGTGAAACCCCCCCCTTCCCCAAACCCTATACGTGACAGAAAGGTAAGAATGCTGGGAAACACACACAAACTGCAAACAATACAGACATTTTAGCAAAACAATCCAAAACTGAAGAGCTGGGACTCTACCAACCATCTACCTAGAAATATAGCCAGCTAAGAAAGCAAGTGCATGGTGAGCTTACATAGCCCCAACCAGGATGTGATAGATCCACCAAAACGAGGAAGTGAAAACACCTAAATTGAGATAAAAAGGAAAGCAAGAAAAAGGAAAGGAAAGACAAGAGAACCATCAGCAATTGAACAAAGCTGTGGTCCAACAGAGAGGGAAACTGACTACAAGTCACCGATTGAACCATGAAGTTGAGGCATGACAGCAGCTCATTGGCTTTCGATTATTCTGCGTCAATTGCTCTGGATAGAGATATTCCCATGTAAGCCAAGGTTAGAATAGAAATATCCTTATTAAGATATTCGCTGGTTTCAGGTAAGTCATGTCTATAACATAGCAGATGTTTTTAGCTTTAGTCGCCTATACTCTTGTTGCATGATTGGATTCATTCTATATCACAGTGACAGAGGGATTTGCCATTAGCAATGCCACTTATTGCCAGTCATCTCTGCTTGTCTTAGAAAAACCACAGAGTTTCGAGTCTCCACAAATCTCATTTGTTTTTATATTACTTCTTGGTAAACCACTCTTGGAAGTGAAGGAGCTCTGGTTTCTAAAAGTAATATATTCTGATTATATCTGAGAGGACACTTAAGTTTAGAAAAATATTTGATTCAAATATGAACTTCTCGTAAGATGAAAAATAAGATGAAAGGCTGCATACATTTCATATTGCACTCAAATAATGTCTGTATATCTTATTTCCTTCACCAATCATATGTATTCATACGTCTTTTGTTACTTCTCAGAAGTGAAGAGCAGATATTGTTTACTGTGAATAATGGAAAAGATATCAGAATTTGACTACATATTTGTGGAACAAAAGCAGAAAAGCAAAAAGAGGAAAAGACACCAGAATATACAATATATACCTGTATACTCTCCAACCACTGTGGCATCACTATGTGTACTCTCCAACCACTGTGACATCACAATGTATAGTCTCCAACCACTGTGACATCACGGTATATTCTCCAACCACTGTGACATCACAATGTATAGTCTCCAACCACTGTGAAATCACTGTACATTCTAAAAACCATTGTTACATCACTGTATATTCTCCAACCAGTGACATCACTGTATATTCACCAACCATTGTGACATCACTATGTATATTCACCAACCACTGTGACATCACAGCATATTCACCAACCATTGTTACATCACTTTATAATCTGTAACCACTGTGACATTACTATGTATATTCTCCAGTCACTGTGACATCACTATGTGTAGTCTCAACCACTGTGACATCATTATGTGTAGTCTCCAACCACTGTGACATCGCTATGTATATTCTCCAGTCACTATGACATCACTATGTATAGTCTCCAACCACAGTGACATCACTGTATATTCTCCAACCATTGTTACATCACTGTATATTTTCTAACCACTGTGATATCACTGTATATTCTCCAACCACTGTGACATCCCTGTATATTTTTTAACGACTGTGACGTCACTGTATATTCACCAATCATTGTTATATCACTGTTTTATTCTGTTACCACTGTGACCTCTCTATGTACAGTCTCCCACCACTGTGATATCACTATGTATATACTCCAGTTATTGTGAAATCACTATGTATATTCTCCAGTCACTGTGACATCACTATGGCTTGCCCGAGCTCGTGGCCCTGGTGGTTGCTGAAAAATGGCAAAAAGGGGAAAAATAAAATAAAATAAAGTCTCATGACGCCACCTACGGTACCGGATAATCATACCGGCGCTGCTTTCAGACCACCGCGGATGGTGATGCTGCAGCCAGATGATAATGCTCCCCGGAGGACGTGCAGTGATGTATAATAGGGATTTTGCACGGGGAGGCAGCTCTCCACTCAGCCTTGTCTCTGGTGCTGCAGGAGAAGGCGGCTCATCAGGTGGAGATGCCTGCAGGCACTCTGTGTTAAGAGCAGGATCAAGAGCCGTAATAACACATACATGCTGAAAGTTGTTTCCGTACCTTTTATATATCAAGGTAATCAAGGTAATGTTCAGAGTACACTCCAGGTGATTGAGAGGCACTTTAGGATCTCCAGACCCGGTAGTTGTAAGGCCTCCTTATCCTAGTGTGCGTGTTTAAGTCCTTGACTGTCTGGAACCTGGACAGACCTTCCCTGTATCTTTCACTTGTATTGCAGGCGATGAGAACCTTCTGTGGGCTGCCGCTATCTCTTCTGCGGTTTCTAGCTCTCGTGGTTGCTGTGCTACAAGTGTCCCAGAAGACTGAAGTCTCCTTGGTTGACCAGTGTTTTCTGCTGGGTTAAGTAGTCCCTGGCAGATTCGGACTCTGGTGTCTGGGTTGCTTCCTGGGATGAACCGGTATGGTTCCTCTGCCCCCACTCTATTCCTCGCCTTGCCGCTGTGCCGTCCCAGGGTATATGGGGTATTCGGTATCTGGGCCCTTGCTGAGGTTTAGATGTCACTGGTAGCCTGCCCAGTCCCGTGCCCTGGGGGCTGTGCTTTTAAAAAGGGGGTTAATAAATGGGATTAAAGAGTTTGTGACGCCACCTGCAGATTCTGGTGACTAGACACCAGCGCCGCCTAAGTCCTCTGGAGGGCGATGGTATGGCAGCCTGGATGGAACAGCTGCCTGCAGGTGGAGCTGGGCCTCCGGGGCAGGAGTGCTCCGATGATGGGGATGCAGTCTGTAGAAGTAAATTATCAGCAATGCAGTATTAGGACAAACACACAGAGACTTTGTCACTCTACCTGGGTACTTTACTGGAACAGTTCTGATGGCAATGCATTTCACACTGGGAAACAGTCTTTTCATGAGGTAGCTGGCCGGGTAGTCACAGCAGGCTGCAAGATCTCTTGGGGCCCCCCATGGTACACCTTCTCTTGACTATCCCAGGTCCTGCTGCTGATTGCTGTCCTTGCACTACCCCATTACTACCAGGCCCTGATGAGTTCCCGTGCTTCCCAGCTCTTAAGAAGGGGGGCCCGACCTTTAGTGGAAGATCCTGGTGTGGCAGTGCTCTATGGGCAGGATGTCGGGGCCGATAGACTGACCCGCGACGGCCGGTGTTGTCGGCTCAGGGGCTAGACTCCCTGCACCGCGTCCTCGGAGCCGGCACCCCGTTGGGTGGACCAGGGCTCCCGCTCGAGTATGGGTGCTCTGATATGGGGATCCCTCTCTCTTTTCCCGGGCTACCTCTTCTCTAGGCCCCCTCCCTCAGAGACCCCTTTTCTCTTCTCAGGGCTCCCATTCTTCTCCTCGGGGCAAGCTAAAACTCCCTGTGATTCTACCTCCCCTAACTCTTCCCCCAGGGACTGAACTCCAACCATTTGCCTAGGCTTGAGTGTGGGAGTGCCGAGGAGGGAGCCTCCTACAAACCTTGCATTCCCACTGCGACAGGGATAACCGCACACTCTTTTATGGGTGCAGTACCCCAACTGTGATGCTTGATCAGTGGGGCACCACACCTCTGACCCTCACTCTCAGGCCCCTGCATTGGCTAGGCTTCCCTCTGGCACGGGCTTAGCGGGGTTCCGTTAACCAGGTTGTCTTCACAGTCCTCCCTGGAACTGCACACTGCCTAACTCCTCCCCCGGGTCTGGATTTATAGGGGACCTTGCCTGAAGGCGGCAAGTAGAGCTCCCCCTTCAGGTCTGGGGTGGAAGGTGTTGCATGTGTAGGGTACCTGATGTGGAAATCCCTCTGTGCAAAAGGTGGTCCTGTGGCAACCGTCCCATTGAGGTGCCATACAATCACGTGCTAATGACTAAGGGGACCCGCTTCCCGAAACGCGTCTAGCGTCTCCCCCTGCTGGGGATGTATCTCTGTACTTTTAATCTGAATTAAAAGGACGATCCGCTTTGTTGGCGCTGGTTTCTCTTTTTTCAATATACAATCATAACCACCGACACACCTATCCATAATTTCAGATGAGTAGCCCTTTAAAAAAAATCTCTTCTTTTCTTCCATTGCCTTGTGCGTGCAAGTTTAGGAACATTTCATGTTTAAACCAACACCTAATAACAGATACTCTCACTCACAGCCTTCATCCATATCTTACAAATCCTTGAAAATGTAAACCCAACCACACATAAACCTGGGAATCACTTCACATCACTGAATAAATCTGCCAAGACTTGTAATCTCTATTTGCCAGCCCTGTTCACGAGATATAATCTCTTGACCTTCTGATTTCCTGAATGGTAAAATGCCATATGTGTACAATACCTGTCTGCCAGTGTTTGCATAGTTCACGTGTGTAATTTTCTATTTTTATTATTTGTATACACGAGGATCAAAAAAATTACAAGAAATTAATTTAGCAAAAAAAAAACTGAAAAATACATAAAATACAGATGAAAATCTGTCAACTCAGAAGACAATATGTAGCATAAACCAATAAAATAAGGAAACAAGCTGTTAAAAATGGTTCTGCAGGTGTAACTGAGCCATAACTAATAGCAGAGGCGTGGATTTATGGAATAAATGCTGCACACAAACAGTATTTACTCCATAGTGCTGGAATAATGGAAAAGTACTTAAACTTCCAGTTGTGTTCCAGCCTTGGAGATCAGGACAGGAGCTTTGTTCTTAGTAAGCCCATCATAGCATAAATCAATAAGTGTAGAAAAGTAGACAAAAGTCAAGTATTGTGTGCTTTACACCACTTCACCTGATGCATGACATTGTGCATACATATCAGCTCAGAAAAGGGAACAGCACTTACTGTGACGTACTTATTCGCCTCTTGTGTGATGTTCAATTCAGCCATATTGGAGTTAAATGGGTATATTCAGGGGCGGACTGGCTCAGGTGGCAGGGGGGCAAGTGCCCCCTGGTCTGGTGGTATAGCCCCCTAAAGGGCCGCCCCCCCACAGAAACGGGCCGGCCGGCGGCAGACGCGGCACCTTGCGGCTGGCGCTGTGATACCCTAAGGGCTGGCAGCATCCCG
This sequence comes from Allobates femoralis, assembly GCA_033576535.1. Taxonomy (NCBI): domain Eukaryota; kingdom Metazoa; phylum Chordata; class Amphibia; order Anura; family Aromobatidae; genus Allobates; species Allobates femoralis. The sequence goes on from JARQOC010000001.1 coordinate 46,360,751, forward strand.
GAAAACTCTGACAGCACCCCCCACCCCCCCCGTCCTCACCTAAGGGCTGGCATAACAAATCTGCCACCCGGATTTAGAGTTGCCAGCCAGCCCCTTGGTATATTTATAAGTGATGGATTAAAATATCACTTTTATTTCGGCAGGTCTGGCATTTAGGACCCCCCTACCAATTATAGACTGATGGAAGTGTTGCCGGAGAGCATAAAGTGTCTGCATCACAGCTAGCTAGCAAGAGGGCCGCACCGTCCATTGGACAGTGTGAGCCCTGAGGCTCAGGCGGCAGGTAGCAAGTGAGGCTGAATATTGCTTTTATCAATGTGCGAAACCAGAGCTTAAGAGAGAGGGCCACATGGGAGCAAACAATACATCTCAATTTTGTAATGCTGTGTGTGTAGTTTATCCCAATTAGATGACACAACCTCACCTGCAATAGAATACCGCCATCATAGAGAGAGTTAGATGGAGAGGACAACAAATTGGTCTATTCTGGTAGGTGAAGAGTGCCACACACATGGTGTGAGGAAGCAAAGGTATATTATACCCTGATGCCTGTAGGTAAAGAAGTTTATCACCACAAAACATCAAGAATCTTGAAAGCATGGAACCAATGCCAACCGCCATAATTTGGTGGGTGGGCTGCAGAAAGGAGCAACATTTCCAGTCATGTTATTCCAATGCATTGATGTCGAGAGTTGAGTGTTAGAGTTTAACGCTCACAGGAGGTGAGCGAGGAGGAGTGGATGCACTGCAACACAAAGTGAACTGTGGCAGATGACCCCCAGGCAAGAGACGAACTCTGGGCCAGACTCAGGCACAGTCGCGCTAGTAAGACAACGCTAAACTAACTAAATATGTTGATCAGTCACTGCCTTATATATCCAGTGTCTCTCAGCAATAGACTGAGGGAGGCGTCTGGATAATAACACCTTGACCCTTTAAATGCAGGGCAGGAGGGTGGCTGCGCACCCTAGGCGCACTCCTGAGGAACCTGTGTAGTATGCACTGGACCTGGGTGCAAGAGACAGCAGCAGCACACATGAGAGCCAGGACAGAGGTGAGGAAGCGCGCAACAGGGCCGTGACTATCAGTAAGTCGGCATCCTTGCTGCAGGGAGACAGCATGGCACGAGGAATCCAGCATTACTTAGACGGGGCTGACATGTACTGAAAGCGAGACTGTGACAAAGTAAAGGAAAAAATGACAAAAAGTCTGCCCCTTGCCATGTAACAATTTGCAAGTTCAAGCCCACTGTTGTAGTAGGTCCTTTTATCTATAATACATAGATATACTCACCCTCCACCGAGTGCTCAGTAACCGGGATTCAGGAGCCGGGAGCGGAGCAGGCATTGACCTGCTAGGACCTTGCATGCTCACAGTCATGTGATATGCGCGTCACGTATCAAATGACCACGAGCGGGCCAATCACAGCGCCGAACGCCGATTTCATTCTGACATCATGCAAGGTCCTAGCAGGTCAATGCCCACTCCTGCTCTTGCTTCCGGCTCCCGGCACTAGGCGGAGGGTAAGTATAACAATCTTTATTATTTTTAATACATTTGGCTGAATTTTACATTTGATTTTGCAGTGTATAATGCACTGCGAAATCAAATGGGGCTGTGACAGATGTCACACAGGGGAGGAGGAACAGGATTCTTCCTCCCCTCTGTGACATCACTAAAGAAGTACCCCCTAAAAAACATGCGGTGTGTGAATGCACCCGCGTATTTTTACGGGGCTTTTTTGTGCTTTTTTGCGTGGGTCAAGAGGCTGGAAAAAGCGCCCGCGCAAAAAAGCACTGAAAAGCGCTGTGTGTGAACACAGCCTTAATCACATTTGTGCTGGATCGCTTGCTCTTGGGCTGCCAGAATTAAGCTCTCTGTTTCCTTTTTCAATGTTCCATAGTAAGCCACAACCAGGTCATCGTCATCGCTGCTGCACCGGTCACATGACACTGCAAAAGCAGGAAGAAGCAGGAAGACCGGAGGACGCAGTGGTGATATAGCAACAGAGGGTAAGAATGAATGATTTATTATTTTATGGTGTGCGCAGCATGGGGGCATATACTGATCATAGAGGGCGAGTATACATAGTGCAATGAAATATGTACCACTCCCCCTGATGCTGATGGACAGGGGGAAGCAGTGCATATTGCATTGCACTAATGAGCGGGCGGTCACTTGGGCCCGCTCATTAGCGCAATGCAACTAATGAGCGGGCCCAAGTGACCGCCCGCTCCTTCTGCAGCCTCACCCCACCTCCTCCAGCACCCAATCACCCCCCTCCCCACTGAGCCTGTACACTGTGACCCAAGTATAAGCGAGGGGGGCACTTTTCAGCACAATAATTGTGCTGAGAAACTCGGCTTATACTTAGTATACACGGTATGTAGCGTCAACATATTCACAGCACTTTACAATTCAGATGGGACGTGTACAAACAATTTGAGACAAAACATAGTAACAAAAACTTCATAAACCATGAGGAGTGAGGTCCCTGCTCGCAAGCCACAATCTACAAGGAAAACGGGAAGTTACTGGTATAAGGTTTTCTTCTTCTGGATGGTCATGTATGCACAATGTCAAGAATCAGCTGGAGTGGTATAAAGCCAACTTTCATCGGATTGTGGAACAGTGGAATATTTTTTTCTGAATAGTAAATCTAATACATAATCTATCTGTCCGATGAATCTGAGTTTGGAAATGCCTGGAGAATTCTTCCTTCCTGAATGGAAGTTTTGAGACGGAGGAATGATGATCTGTTGCTGATTTTCATTCTTTAGTTTTATGGTTTTCATGTAATATTCTGTATGTTGATATATTTTTCACTGTCACACAACCTCTAGGCAATAATAAACTGTGAATGACCATGTGCCCGACCAAAGGTCACATTACTTAGAATTACGTGATCTTCTAGAAACTGTGCGGTCAGAGTTCAGAGGTTTAACTTATTCTAGCCTTTTAAAATATAACTTGGGTCACAGAGTTTACAGCAATTAAGTAAGTATATGAGCCTAGTAAACCCTATCCACTAATACTTGCATTTCTGCTTTTTTTAATATCTTGGATGTATGCCGTTGACGTTCCAAAATAAATTCCCTTATCTATCCGGAATGGAAAATCTGTTGTGAGACAAAAATATACTCAGTTTGACTTTGACAAAGGCGTATAATTAAACTTGAACTAGGTTGAACATGTTGAGATAGGCCAAGGTAGTTTTCCACTTATGAGTCTTCCATTTTTGAGCTTTCTAAGCGTTAGTAACGGATACAAAATGTACAATGAATTTCTTAAGTTTAAGTAAACTAATGATAGATTTACTTTACATTTATAATTTAATAAATAAAGAAGCTCTCAACTTTGGACAGTTATTTATTGTTAGAAATAGAGGTGAGCAGATCTTTGGAAATTCAAATTTGCCAACTTTGTCGAATGTTATTTGTGGTGAATAAATTTGTGGGACTCTCAACACTAAGAAGCTTGATATTACTCAAATAATACATTTGGGGGAGAGGAGAGAGAGTGAAACCTTTGACCACTTACAGAAGTTAAATTCTATGAGAGAGTGACCATAAAAGCTTACACCCTACAGAAGAGTGAGACTGAGGACCCCACTGACCAAAAAAGCTTACACTCTACAGAAGAGAGAAAACTCTGCTGACAATAAGAGCTTACTCTACAGAAGAGAAAGAACTCCACTGACTGTGAGAGCTTACATTCTGCAGAACAAGAGAACCTCCTTCTTCTCCTCTTTCTTCATAAAACTCAACGTAGACAAAACGGAACTCATCATCTTCCTCCATCCCATCTTTCATCTTCACCACCTGATCTATTGATTATGGTAAATGGCATTATCTTCTACCCCTCAAATTTGCTGCCTCGGAGTAACTCTCGACTCTGCCCTGTCCTTCATACCACACATCCAAACTCTCGCCACCTCCTGTTGCCTCCAGCTCAAGAATATTTCCTTTCCTCAGCCCTCAATCTTCTAAAATTCTTGTACATGATCACATTATCTCCCGCCTCGAGTACTGGAATCTCCTCCTCTGTGGCCTCCCTGCTAACACTCTTGCACCTCTCCAGTCTGTCCTCAACTCTGCTGCCCGACTAATCCACCTCTCGCCTCACTACTCCCCTGTTTCTCCCCTCTGCAAATCTCTTCACTGGCTCCCAATTCCCCATTGAATACAGTTCAAGCTACTAACATTGACCTACAAAGCCATTCATAAACTGTCTACTCCCTATGTCTCCGAACTAATCTCCCAATATCTTCCCTCACGTAATCTTAGATCCTCCCAAGACCTCCTCCTCTCCTCCACACTTATCCGTTCCTCACACAAAAGCCTCCAAGATTTCTCCCAAATATCCCCCATCCTCTGGAATTCTGTGCTCCAACATGTCCAATTATCCACCACGCTCGGATCCTGCAGACGACACCTGAAACCCTATCTTTTCAGGAAAGCTTACAGCCTGCAATGACTGAGATGCCACCTCACCGCCACCGGAGCTGCTGCATCCCTGACCTACTGTCTCCTCCTCAATATCCTGTAGAATGTAAGCCCTCAAGGGCAGGGTCCTCTCTCCCCTCTCTACCAGTCTGTAATTGTTAATTTTTTACTTTAAACTATTCTATAATTTTGTATGTAACCCCTCATGTACAGCACCATGGAATTAATGGTGCTATGTAAAGAAATAATAATAATAATAATAATTAATAACCCCACTGACCATAAGAGCTTTCATTTCACAGAAGAGAAAAGAGGACCCACTAACCATAAATGTTTACACTCTACAGGAGAGAGAAGACCCCACTGATCATAAAAGCTTACACTGTACAGGAGAGAGAGAACCCTGCTGACCGTAAAAGCTTACACTCTACAGGAGAGGGAGAACCCTCTGACCATAAGAACTTACACTCTACAGGAGAGAATTTCCCATTGACTCGAGAGATGGAAAACAATTTTGCCATACAAACTGTACTCTGCTGGTCACCCCACTGTACAAGGTGTGACAATCCACCAGATGGCATTACTGCCGGGTCATTGTGGGGAAAACAACCAAACAGCCCAAACAGCGACACATATTCACATTAGCCTGTTCTCAAATGTTTCAGCAGTGTGCGAAATGGTGTCCATCAAGTTTTTTTTAACCCCTTCTTGCTTTTTAGAATCTAGCAAAATAGTCTTCTTCCTCATCTTGCAGAATTGATGCAAATTGAATTGTTAAAACTTTTCTTCCTGGCAAAACTTAATTTTTTGTGAGATTTGAGACAACTTTCATTTCCATCTCAGTGATTAACTCATCTTTACTCCCAATGATAAGAAAATCAGAGAGCATCTAACCTAGGACAGCTAACACTTAGTTATAATATGTGGGAGAATTATGCATTTTCTCAGAAAAGCAATGGACTATCTGCCTAAAGGCCGCTTCACACACAAGGATATTGTTAAGGATATCATTGAAACGTCATGGATTTGTGAACGTTCCAATGATATCGCTAGTGCGTCCTTGCGTGTAAATGAACGATGTAGTAAGGTAAAATCGTTGGAACGGTCATCACAAAAATGAGATCCTGACCTCAAATCTATCATTCGTCGTCCAATTAATGATCTGTGAAGAAGCCACATCGTTCAGTGTGACACCTTTTTGAACGATCTTGTTCAAAATTCTCCTATTCCTGCTGCTTTGGAAAATCGTTCAAAGGATCTTCTCAAAATCGCTGGCGCATTGCCAAATGCAAGATCGTTAACGATATCCTTGCGTGTGACAACGCACCAATGATGTCGGTAGGATCGCAGTCACATGACATAGGGAACTATATCGTTCACCTATATCCTTGTGTGCTAAGCGGCCTTAATACAGGTTAAGACATATCCTCCATAGCAGGACATGCTCCTTGAAGCAACCTCCCTTATCCAGCTAAAAAATGAAGGTCGTAGGCCGTGCCCCTTTCTCCCACATACTCTATCATTCAATCAGAATTTTAAAAAATAGGGTATCACAAAAATGGATTTTGTGAGCCAGACAACCTCATAAAGTGTTATCTTTTAAACAGAAGCATGAAAAACTACAACCACTGATCAGCTTATTGCTAAACTGCTGGTACATTTTATGGAATTTTCCACATAGCCCTGTAGCCGTCAATCATTTTAGAACATGTCGTTGTAATGCAGATGTAGGTTCATCAATTCACAGGCAGATATTAGAATTTAGAGCTTTATGTGTACATTCATAAATATACATAACCCCTCAAGAGTTGATAAAGTGGCTCCTATTTTTACTCCATCAGCATTACTCTGAAAATTCTGCAGCAAATTTAGATAAGAGAGGTTGTCGAGTTTAAAAAATCCATCTTTATATGCCTTTTTAGGTCAATCAGAGTTAATTAAGAGCTTTTCTGTTCAGGATCTCTAACGTTTGGCCAGAGTGAGGAATAGTTACAAAGAGCATCTCGCTCTGGAGGACCTGCACATTTCTGTTAACTTAGACAAACTCCTCCAGTTGGTGGCGCTGCAGGAAAATTTAACTCTTACTGCTCAAGAATCCAACCAGATTGTTGTGGAGCTTGGTAAGTTACCACTCAAGAATCCTACCAGATTGTTGTGGGACCCGGGAACCTACCACTCAAGAATCTTACATGATTGTTATGGAGCAAGTAAATTACCATTGCTGTGGGGCCTGGTAAGTTACCACTCAAGAATCCTACCAGATTGTTTTGGAGTCTTGTAACCTACCATTCAAGAGCCCTACCAGATTATTGAGGGGCCCAGTAAATTAATACTCAAGAATCCTACCAGATTGTTGTGGGACCCTGTAACCTACCACTCAAGAATCCTACCAGATTTTTATGGAGCCCGATAAATTACCATTCAAGAATTCAACCAGATTATTGTGGAGCCCGGTAACCTATCACTCAAGGATCCCATGAGATTGTTGTGGAACCCGACAACCAACCACTCAAGAATCCCATCACATTGTTGTGGAGTCCTGGAACCTACCACTCAATAATCCAACCAGATTGTTGTGGGGCCCTGTAAGGAGACATAAAGAATAAACTGTATAGGTGTAATTAATTGTTTTTAGAAACATCATGTGTTTTTAAAAAGAAAAGTGTGGACATTAATTTCAAAATTCTGCTCTTCTCATTGCCCTATTTTGAAATACGAGCAGAATTTTCATAATTGTTTTTGTGGAATCTTAAAATAATCTGTACCAGGAACAGTAGCAGATTGTGCTTTGTCAATGTGACCTGTACTGCCGTAAAGAATCTGCCTACAGGGGCTTAAATGTGACAAGTCCTATCGGGTCAGTTTGGGTAGACCTTTCTCATACGAGAGTGAATAAGGACAGGATAACTCCTACAGCTACAATGCCAAAAAAAAGCAGATTTAGGTAAAATAAAAGCAGAAAAAGAAAAAAAAAAACAGCTCTAACTGTTTTGTATTTATTTATTAGAACTTTTCTAATAATGACTTTAGAAATACTTTTCTAAAATGAGTCCATGTAAAATATAAAAGAAAAAATGTATTCCAAATTTCAAAGGTATTTTATTGGATTGATGCTTGCGTGAATGTTTCTCTATTAGCAGGGCAATGATCCCAAATACAAGACCAAAGTAAACTGGAATTGGCCTAGACCAAAAAGTTCAATAACCTCCGATGGTGCAGTGAAAGCCCTGACCTCATTCCATTTATGAATCTGGGAGACACGCTGATCAGTATTCCTAGAAGAATAGGCCAACCTGATACAGGTATTAGCTATTATTATTCATTATTATTTATTTAAAGTGCACTATCGATTCCATGGTGCTATACATGAGAAAGGGTTACATACAAACAAGTTAAAAATACAAAGACCAAGCTACAGTGACACAAGTATTCAATAAAGTAGAGACGGCACTCACCCGTGTGTTGATCGGTGGTTTATTCAGGGAACATAGACATTCGGTGCAGAGCTGCCGACTCTGGTGCCCCGCTTTCCTCCTGCATTTGCTTACAAGCTACAGTGACAGACTGGTGCAGAGAGGAGAGAGGACCTGCCCTTGCGGGCTTACATTCTACAGGGCAATGGGGAAGATTGGGTCTGCTCAGGTGGTGGTGAGCGCCGGTCTAATGGTGGTGGAGTGCCAGGTCCGGTGGAGTGCCAAGTCCGGTGGTGGTGGAGCACTGGGTCCAGTGGTGGTGAGGTGGCACTGTGGTTATTGTTGGCTGTAGGCCATTCTGAAGAGATGGGTTTTCAGGTTCCGCTTGAAGGTTCCGAGTGTGGGGGGACAGTCGGACGTTTTGGGGTGCAGAATTCCAGAGAATGGGGGATGCTCAGGCTAAGTCTTGCAAGATGTTAGATAAGGAACGTACCCGTGTGGAGGAAAGGTTTGTCCAGTAGTTTTATTTTAATGGTCTATCTTCTGGATAGATATCAGATAACAACCTCTGAATTGAGAAGTGCTGCTGAATATGTTGGCGCTATATAAATAAAGATTATTATTATTAGATCAGTTTTGGTGCCGTGGAGGCTGAAAGTGATCAGTTTTGGAATGGAACAGCAAAGCGTTATCAACTTTACCCGGATAATGCTGAACAAATAGGCGTGGCTCAGCAGCACCCAGGTACAGCCACTATGCAGTTCACGTCTGATCACTGATCACATCTGGAACCAAGAAAAGCTTATCATCGGGGTGCTCAGTGTTTGTACCCCAATAGATCTGATATAAATTACCTATCCTAAGGATAGACCATCAATATAAATGTACATGACAACCCATTTAAGGGCTGTTTTCACCATCTTATTTCAGGACTTGGAGCTACCTTACATGATCACTTGTGATGCACACATTTCAGTATGTCAGGAGAGAAAACAACAGGGTTAGGGTCAATGGCATAGTTGTAAACTGCCCTGAATTTAAACAGGCCCAAATGTAGTAACTGTTGGTTGTGTTTTATTTCCAGACTATGTTCCTAACTAAGCATTAAGAAACCACCCCACGTGCTTGTACTCCCACTAAAGTAAAGAATGGAGTTGCGGCTGCAGAAAGTGAAAGTGAATGGTTGGCTAATGGAGGTGTCCAGCAACCATTCTCTCCCAATCATGTATTTTTATCCATGTTGGCTTGATCAGGCGATACTTTGTTCTCTTCCTCAGAAAACGCCAAATGTTGTACTTTGCCTCATCTTGTGTTCTCAAGCTTGGATTCTTTTTCTTCTTTCATCTAATCTGCTCATCAGATCTTCAATTCTTTTGTAATCCTCCCATTGATCTCCCATTTATAATTCTGCTCTTTCCCCTCCATTTGCCTCGTGTGCTTTTGCTCTTCTCCTCCTCGAAGTCTTTGGTCTTTTGGTTTTCTTCTCTCTTCATGTGACCAATTTCCTTGATCTTCTGTTCTTGTGCTATAACCCCAAGTCTTTCTCTCGAGCCATGCTCCTCACTCTCCACCTTCATGATTGCAACTCCCTTTTCATGTTTCCATTTCCCTGTTTACATCTCCAGCTCGGATGCTAATCTTTACAACAATGCAAATCCAATTCTGCCATATAGTCTCATTTTTACACCGTGATCCTGATGTAACGGCTCCACACAGCATCACTGGAAAAGTCTGCAGAACATTGCCATTTTGCAAGTGAGCTGGAGAACAAGTGCAGGAGAATTACTGCAATCTTGATATATGCCATGTGTTGTATTTATAACATAATGAACTATAAGGTTTAAACAAATTGTAGTACAGCAAATAATTTATTAGGCTGTTCTAATTATTATTATTATTATTATTACTATTTATTTATGTAGCACCATTAATTCCATGGTGCTGTACATGAGAAGGGGTTACATATAAAATTAGAGATATGGTTTACAATAAACAAATTAACAATGACAGACTGGTACAGAGGGGAAAGGACCCTGCCCTTGCGGGCTTACATTCTACATGGCAATGGGGAGGAAACAGTAGGTCAGGGGTGCATATCTGGTGGTGGAGGGGCGGCAGCTCCGTGGCGGTGGGGCAGCAGCTCCGCAGGCGGTGGCTTGGTCATTGCAGGCTGTAAGCTTTCCTGAAGATGGGTTTTCAAGTTCTGTCTGAAGGATCCGAGTGTGGTGGATAATCGGACATGTTGGGGCGCAGAATTCCAGAGGATGGGGATATTCGGGATAAATTTTGGAGGCGGATGTGTGATGAACGGATAAGTGTGGAGGAGAGGAGGAGGTCTTGGGAGGTTCGAAGGTTACGTTAGGGTACCTTTACACGCCGCAATTTTTGGTGGCGATAGGAGGCAATCTAACGTGCGCGTGCACATTTCTCACGGTCGCCTCCGATCGCCGAAGGCGTTTTTACACGACGAAATTTCGCCCTCAACTAAGGCGATGTGTCGCCCTGGAAATTACCACACCAACAGTGGGAAACATCCGGTAGACTCCCGTCACCACTTCACACGCCACAATCCCCAAAGGCGAGAACATAGGCGTGGCAGACAGGTGTATACCGTGCCCCAAGCAGGCTGATTAGACAACGTAATTGCGTTATGATTGGTCAGCCTGCACTGGAAGGCTGGCTAATACATGACACCATTGCCATTGTGTGGTGGTGAATGGACAGCTCTTCAAATATGGCGCCCTGTGAAGTCACAGCCAATGAAAACACAGTAGCCACCACCAATCATCACTGATGGGGCGCGGACTCCAGCACTCTGTGGCACAGCTACGGGAAATCAATAGGTGACGCAGATTCCATCAATATCGCCCGTTCACACGCCAATAACAGGGAATGTCGCCTTCATGATTGCCTCTGATTTTGGAGCAGTGCTCTGAAATCGGAACCAGCCGACAGGTTTTTTATCGACGCCAAATTCCCAAATTACACGCCGCAACTGGGAGGCAATTTGACGGCGATGGTGCCAGGGCTACATATCGCCAGCTAGATTCCTCGCCGCGGTTGCGGCGTGTAAAGGTACCCTAGGGCAAGATAGTGTGAGATTAGTTCAGAGATATAGGGAGAAGACAGGTTATGGACGGCTTTGTAGGTCAGTGTTAGTAGCATGAACTGGATTTGTTGGGGATTTGGGAGCAGTGG